>JANHFO010009782.1:11705-23878 GCA_032468095.1 Pareas carinatus | reverse complement strand
CTATTCTATTCTATTCTATTCTATTCTATTCTATTCTATTCTATTCTATTCTATTCTATTCTATTCTATTCTATTGGCAATTAGTTATATGATACACCTTCCAACAATTCACACCTGCAAAAATGGCCTTGAACAAAAGCGTCTTCTCGAGGAGAATAATGTCAACAAATTTAAATTGTTTACATTCTCTTTCAGCGTTACTGTAGCATCCCCACCTAAGTTACAGCAAACTCGAAGCGAGGTTTTCAGGCCAGCATAATTAGCAGAGAACTTGACACTACCTATGTCTTTATGGGCACTTCAGATGTAGCCCTCATATCTCTTTATATTTCTTTGAGAACGCCCAGTCCTACATGAAAGTCTCTAAACTAAGCTATTTTATTTGTTTGTTTATTTGTTTGTTTAGTCAAGCATGTATGAGAAAACAAGTATAAGTATAAACATACCATATAAACATATAAGTATAAACAGGTATAATCATATGCGTAACAAATGAGTATGAACAAATGGGAACAGAAGGACAGAGATGGTAGGCACACTGGTGCGCTTATGCAGGCCCCCTTACAGACCTCTTAGGAATGGGGTGAGGTCCACGGTAAAGAGTTTAAGGTTAAAGTTTTCCGAGTTTGAGGATGTAACATCAGCATCAGGTAGTGAGTTCCAGGCATCGGCCACTCTGTTGCTAAAGTCATATTTTCCGCAATCGGGTCTGGAGCGGTTCACTTTGAGTTTGTATCTATTGTTAGCCCATGTATTATTGTGGTTGAAACTGAAGTAAATGATAGGTAGAACATTGTGGAACTGGAACAAGCTGGACCAAAACTCAGTAAACATTCCCAGTGAGCTTTCTTCTGCCTCCATCCCTGAGTGCAAAGAGTGAGGGAAAAGCTAGGATGTCGCAGGAGACATTCAGCTTCCCTATTGCAATTATCAAAAATCATTGTCATTGTGCTTTCTGCTGTGGCGTGAGGGATTTCTCTGAAGTTCATCCTCTTAGGATTCAAGAAGACAAACAACAGGAAGCAAGATGAAGTACCTGCTTGAGGCATCACCCAACAGGAGAGAAACAGTTCTTAAACATACCTGTCTCTGGGCAGGTGATGCATTGCTTGTGTGAAATTTCATTGCATCCTCGCCCCACTCTGAGTTACTTCCCTGGAAGCTTAAAACCCTCTTCTTGCATGTCAATTTTAGCTTCTGAAAGAAAACAGGTCATGTTGCTGGTTGCAATTCTGAAGGAGCTGCGGGTGACCAGCAGTTATAAACTGAGAATACAACTGGCCTTGCTGCTATTGCTGCCATCTGCAACATCTGGAAGACCAAAACCCAAGTGCCCATTGACTTTGGTCAAGGATGCCAATCAAGCTCTCAGTTGGTCCAGGCCAGGAGATTATTATCTTGGGAGTCTTCTGTCTATAACTCCTGTTTGGTTCAGGTCACCCATTTTTTATGAACCTCCCTATACCCAGATTGAAAGGTAAGTCAGTTAGCAATAGAAAGATGTCCAACATTGCTTGAGTTCTGCCTGTCCTACTTTTTAAGCAGAATCACGGCAGCATTAGATTCTTTCCCTTGTTCTCTGAAAAAAGAATAAATTAAGAGATTGGGGTTTCAATGATAAATACTGATTTCATGTGAAAACAGATCTTGCCAAAGTCATCAGACTGCATCAATCATTTGCCGGTGTTGTCAGTTTTTAAAGTATTCATTTCTTTTAATATTCCACCTTTAGTGGAAAATGGAATATCATACTTCTATCCCTTGAAGGACATAAGGCAGAATGGATAGGTTTTGATTTCGGCTGCTCTGAACGGGGTACTACGATTTGGTGGTAGGCTTTCAACCACTCTGTCGCAGAAATGCCTAAATCGGTAATTCTCAAACTTGGCAGCTTTAAGACAAGCGGACGTCAATTCCCAGAATTCCTCAGCCAGCTTGTTAAAGTCCACATGTCTTAAAGTTGTTAAGTTTGAGAAACACTTGACATAAAAAGCCGTTTCCCCTTAACCTATAGCAAACTACACAGCAGAACAAACAGCACAAAGTGCACAGTATCAATCCTTCCCCCTCTTTTGCTTTGCAGGAGAGAGATTTATATTTGAAGAAGACAACACCCAAGTGTGCGTGTGCCTGGTGCCTGCTGCTGCTACACTCTTTCTGAGCATGCACAGGGCCCTGTGACATCATCACCTGGTGATGCTACTTCTTTCTGAACATGCTTAGGGCAGCAGAGAGGGGTCCGCATGCCCGCTGCGGCACATATGCCTTAGGTTTGCCATCACAGGCTTAGACAATCAAGACGTTCCTTCTGAAACCTCCTTCTGGGACTGAACCTCCTTCCTTTAGGTCGATTCTACTGGTTCTGCTTCATTTGGGGCAAGGGAGAGTGTGCTTAGCCTCCTTTTTCATCTGGTAGCCTTTAAAATATTTGAAGACTGCCATCATACATTTCTTTTGTTATGTAGGTTCTGTAGGCAAAACACCACCAGATCCTTTAACTAAAGTTCACAGGACTTGGTTTCCAGATGCAAATCCTCACCATCTTCAACACTTTCTTTTCAATTCAGTGTTTGTGGTGGTTCTTTTTAAATTGAGGAGTTCAGAACTGGATGGGGGGGGGCTGAAAAGAGCAGAGTAGAGGGAGCAATGACTTCCCATGATCTGGGCTTCATACTTCTATTAACGCACTTCAAGATAGTTTTAAAGCTGCATCTCTCTCTACTGGCTCCTGTTTAACTTGTGATTGACAACAATACTCCGATTCCTTTTACAGGGACTGTTGTCAAGCCAGGACACCCTCATCCTTCACTAATGCCTTTTGTTTCTTACTCAGATGCAAAATGTTATTATTTGCTATTGATTAAGCCCTTCCTGTTTGTTTTAGCCAACTGTTCAATTCCCTCTCACTCTTTTTAAATCTTCTCTTCTCTCCCTCTTCTAAAATAGAAGCCAACCCCAGTAGATAAGCCTTCGGTCAACTTCCTCACCCAAACTACTGATAAAAACATTGAATTTGTTGTTTTTCGGGTTCGGTTGCTAAGTAATATCTGACTCTTTGCAACTCCATAGCTTGCCAGACTCCCTCGTTCTCCACTGTCTCCCAGAATTTGCCCAAATTCATGTTCGTTGTGTTGATGACCCTATCTAACCATCTCATCCTCTGCCATCTCCTTCTTCTCCTTTTGCCTTCCATTTCTCCCAACATCAGGGTATTTTCCAAAGACGCCTATCTTCTCATTTGGTGACCAAAGTATTTGAGCTTCAGCTTAAGTATTTGTCCTTCCAAAGGACATCAGGGTTGATTGTCTTTAGGGCTGACTGATTTGATCTTGCAAAAGACTCTCAAGAGTCTTTTCCAGCATCAAAATCTAAAAGCAAAATAATTGGATAGCAGCGCACTATTATTTTCAGAATAGAGAAGACTAACCCAGACTTTTATCCATCTAGTATCGTGTTGTTGTTTTCTGGTAAAGTTTTTTTTTCATATTAATTAAAATAGCATAGTTTCCAGCAAGCCTGCTGTCTGAGTGTACATCTTATTCAACTTCCACATTCTTTTGTTTACAAATTATTTGTATATAAAAATTATCAGTATCACAATGTTCCATCCGTAATGAAAATATAAGTAATCACAATTTCTAATTTAAGTTTCAACAATAAAAATCTAAGTTTACACCTTATTCATTACTCTAGTTTCCACATTCTTCTGCTTACCAATTATTTATATAAAAATATCAAAAACAACAATATTCCCTCAGTAATGCGAACAAAAGCAATCACAATACCTAATTTAAATTTCCACACTAAACATTTAGATATACATCTTATTTATCCTTTTAGTTTCCACATTCTTCTGTCTACAAATTTATTTGTATAAAAATGTCAAACTCAGCATTATTTCATCAATCAACTATTAAATTATATTGTACTCTTCTATATCTAATTTTTATCATATTTCATTTAAAAAGATTTTTTTCTAATTTCATACATTGTCCATAACATTTATATCATCAATTCTAATTTTAATCATATCTGTTAGATCGCTGGACACATGAGGCTGGAGGCGTGAGAGTTGGCTCAACAGGTGCTTATTGAATACAAACAGTTAACTGTCATACTGTCAGAAACTCTCAGCACCGGCAAGCCTGGGCTGCTTGCTTTTATACTAGGCGCGCTTAGGCGTGCCTTAGCCAATCAGCACAGAGCTGTCAAGTTCAACTGTCAAATTCTCTTTGCAGCCCGGCTCGCAGAAGCCCACGAACTGCTTTCTTTGCAAATAGCAAGCTGGTATGCAACAGTATTTTTTACTACTGCCTCAATTTGACTTTAACCATACTTCATTTAAGTTTAGTAACAACAATTCTAATTGATTCTGTCTACTATTTATACCATTATATCACATTCAATCTAGTATCTTCTGATGCCAGAGTTTCTTCTCCAGTACTTCCTGGTCACTTCATCAATTTTTTCCCATTGGTTTTGGTTTCAATGATTTGTAGGCTTTTCTTTTCCCCATAGAGCTCTGTGCAGGTGTCTTACATTTATTCTGGTTGGGAGAGCAATCTGCTACCCCATCAATCACTAGGTAGATTTGGCTAAGATCTCCTTGGCTAAGCGGGTATTCCCTTCTTCACTGCAACATGTGCATCCTTCTGAAGGATTTATACTCGATCAAAGAGGACAATCATCCCAGATGGAAGGAGCATGCATGTTGTCCAAAGGGAAACTCCTTCCTGCTCTCCAGCTGCAACCTCAATCAAGGCGAAGTCTTTTTCTAGCATGAGTTTCAGTCTAGGAGGCATGGTAAAGAGAATGCTGCACTGGATTGTTAGGGTTTTGATGTGCTTCTTTCATCTATCAAAGCAACATGACTCATGTGTTTTATTGCAGAGGAAGCAATTTTGCATCCTACTGGCCCATTCTGTCTTTTCTTTTGGCCATGAAGGAGATCAATCAAAATCCTAGAGTCTTGTCCAACATCAGTCTTGGCTATGACACCTACGATACCTATTACGATGCAAGGATAACCTTTGACTCCATGGCTGACTTGCTCTCAACCGGTCCTGCAAACGTTCCCAACTATCACTGTGGAAGAAGGAGGAGCCTGTTGACAGTGATAGAAGGGGAAACCTCTGCCATTTCCAAAGATATTTCCATCCTGTCAAGTATCTATAAAATCCCACAGGTACTAGGAAGAGAGTAAGCGTTGATTGGGGAGAGGACATAATTCCATGACTTTCTTCCAGAAAACTGAAGGGGGTGTTTGGACTCAAAAATGAGAAGAAAACAAGTCTTTGGGAGTATTGATTGCTGCTTAAATAGGAGCCAGCCACATGCTGCAGCTGCCAAAAAGGCCAGCACAATCCTAGGTTGCATTAACAGAGGGGTAGAATCAAGATCACGTGAAGTGTTAAGACCACGTTACAATGCCTTGATAAGGCCACTCTTAGAATACTGCATCCTGTTTTGGTCACCACAATGTAAAAAAGATGCTGAGACTCTAGGAAGAGTGCAGAGAAGAGCAACAAAGATGATTAGGGGACTGGAGGCTAAAACATATGAAGAACGGTGGCAAGAAATGGGTATGTTTAATTTAATGAAAAGAAGTATTAGGGATGCCACAAAGAAGAAAGGGTCGACCTATTCTCCAGAGCATCTAAAGGCAGAATAGGAAGCAATGGGTGAAAACTCACCTAGAACTAAGGAGAAATTTCCTGACAGAATGATTAATCAGCGGAACGACTTGCCCCCAGGAGTTGTGGCTGCTCCAACACTGGAAGTTTTTAAGAAGAGATTTGGACAGTCATTTGTCTGAAATGGTGTAGTGCTGCCTCTTTAAGCAGGGGGTTGGACTAGAAGACCTCAAAGGTTCTTTCCAACTCAGCTGTTCTATTATTCTGCTTCACAAGTTTCCTTTCTTTAACTACAAAGGGTGCTTGATGGGGCGAACAATTAGGGGAGCAAAGAAAATGGCTCAAATGCTCTTGTTGAGCTGAGAAGGTTAATCTCTTCCTTTCCATACCAGGTTAGTTACAGTGTGGTTTCTGAAGAGCTGAATGAGAAAACTCAATTCCCATTCATCTACAGGATGGTCCCCAAAGAGGAGCAGGTCTATCTCAGCATTGCCAAGTTGCTCCTGCATTTCAGATGGAACTGGGCTGGCCTCATTGCTCCAGACACTGACAACGGAAGGAGGTTTTTGAGGATTTTGCCCCCCATCCTAACCAGAAATGCCATTTGCACCGCCTTCTCCATAAACATTCCAACCTTGTCATTTTGGTCCCAAGAACTACTTCCAGAACAATTTAAAAAATGGAATGATGTCAGTATACTTGTTTACTATGGAGAGATTAGGGTTTTTTATGGAACAATATTCATTTTGCAAACAAGAGCAAATATGTATGTGAGACCCATTGTGGGGAAAGTTTGGATCACAACAGCTTGGTGGGACCTCACCATATCCTTGTCCTATGAGGTTCTGTCTTCCCGACAAATCCTTGGGTTCTTTTCCTTCTTAATCCAGAAGAACCGAAGGATGAATTGTGATGAGACTTTGTTTAAAACCATAACACAGTTTGCAGAAAAAGCATTTGATTGCTTGTATTCAAAGCATGCATCATCAGTCAAGGGGAGGACAAGGTGCCTGGAGAAGAAGAGTGTGGAATCCTTGTCCGCAGAAGAGATGGAACAAACATTATCTCTGGATAGCTATACTATTTATAGCCTTATCCAAGCTGTGGCACAAGCTTTAAATGCAGCTGTTGGCTCCAGATCCTTGCAAATGAAAAGACAGGATGACAACCAGCTACAAGAGATTCAACCATGGCAGGTATTCCATTTTTCTCATGGCTATCTTTCCTAAAGCCAAATCCCTTGTTCAGTTATAGAGTTACCATGTGGATGAAAATTTCAGCAGTGTATTGGAAGAAAAATTCAATCTGATTCCAAGCCAGAAGATAGACACTGAAGAAATGAATTGGAAGCAGCTCCATAAAAGGAGGCCCCCATTTTATTTAGGGGCAAACAGTGGCAGCATGCTTCTGGGATAGCTGGCAAAATGGGGTTGTGAGTAGGTGGATTTTTATACATTCTTTGGGACTTTGTGAAAGGAGGTACCTCTTCTTCTGCAAGAATGAATGTGTTTTTAAATATTTTAATGGCTTTGCTAAATTCCCACGGGATCATGAAGGAGTCATGGCTGGCTCTTCAAGCAAAGAGGAAATGCAAATCATAGATGTTTTTTTGTCTGAGCTAATCTTGTCAATTGTGTTGCTTTACCTGGAGCTTCTGATTACTAACCATTTATGAATAGACATGCCCAGCTTTCTGAATGGATAAAAAACTCCATACCTAAAGAGACTGTTTCCTGTAGCAGGAAGACTGGGGGCTGCTTTCTTCTTTCAAAATCTTTCTTCTTCTTTTGAGGAAATATTCTACTCTTCCTCTTTTTAACGTTAGGAATAAATAATATTTTATTCTGGGGAAGGGGGCTTCCCACAAGTAGAGATAACTCATGGAACTGAGAGGGACAATTGAGAAACACCCCAGAACAAGAACAGATGGATGTTGCATCCATATTTCATAAACAAGCAAACACGCCCAGCTCAACCAAAAGAAAGTTAGAAAGAGGATCAGTGACATCAAAAAAAACCCAAAACTCTACCTTAATGTTAATAAAGGTGGGACTAAAGTATACATATACTTAGTTTCCAAGATTCTGTAACTAAACTTCTTTCCTTTGCTAATGAGAATTTAGCTTTCTTGGTTACTATTAAGGGATTGAGCAATAAGTTACCTGATAGTCTACAAAAGCCATCTTCTGTTGAGTCCTTCAGTGCTTCTCTGTCCCAAACTTAATGATCTAAAAAAGGGATCCCCAACCCCTGATCCATGGATCGGCATCACTCCACAGCATGTCAGCAACCAAGCAAAGCCTCATTCATGGGATGCAGGTAGTTTGCAAATCCACGCCCCCCTCTCCGGTTTGCAGAAAAACCTTTCTCCATGGAATCGGTCCTTGGTTCCCAAAAGGTTGGGGGTCACCGCTCTAAGATCATCAATTTTCTTAGAGTCCTCACATGATGTATCCAGACAGATATTTCTATCATCTTCCTTTTGTCCTCTGACATTCCAGCTTCATCCCTTCCTGGGAAATGCCCATTTCTACAATACCTCCATGGAAGGAGTCTATTTGGATGAGAAAGGGGAGCTAACTGCCCAATTTGACAGCATAAATTGGGTGGCATTTCCCAATAAATCTTTTGGTGCAGTGAAATTTGGGAGGATCAACAAACTGATGGGCACATCTGACTTAGAATTCATCCTCAGTCAAAATGTCATTGTGGGAGCCAAGCAGTTCGATCAGGTAAGCAAAATTCATTCATTTCCTGGTTTCCAACATCTGTTGTTAAAACTCAGCAATGAGCTAGACATTTTATCTGTATGTTGCAAAACTGGGATGGGTTGATGGTGGTTCTCTTCTTTTCCAGAGATGTTGCTCCTCTTGAAGCTGGACTATAAAAATACATTATAGGGGTCTGTCCTAAATCATTCAGCTGTTTCGCAGCTTGTAGCATGCTTAGGTTTTTAAGAACAGAATAACATAATAACAAGAGTTGGAAGGGACCTTGAAGGTTTTCCTGCTCAAGCAGGAAACCCTGTACACTTTCAGACAAGTGATTGTCCAATCTCTTCTTAAAAACTTCCAGTGTTAGAGCATTCCCAACTTCTGGAGGCTAGTTGTTCCAATGCTTAATTATTCTAACTATCAGGAAATATTTCCTTAGTTCTAGGTTGCTTCTCTCCTTGCTTAGTTTCCATCCATTGCTTCCTTTCTTGCCTTCAGGTGGTTTGGAGAATAGCTTGACTTCCTCTTCTTTGTGTTAACCCCAGAGTTTTTTTAACACTGCTATCATGACACTCCTAGTCCTTTTCACGAAACTGAACATAAAACACAAGCTAAAGTCCTATCTTGTTTAGTTGCGTTCACAGCTAGAAAAAATTTAATCAAGATGTGAATAGAATCCAGAAATGTCTGCAAAGCTCAGACTTAAAATAACCAAAAATTGAATTTTTCCTTTTCTGTCAGTGTTTGAAATTTATGTAACTCACTCTCATTCTTACTGCCCTCTTCTCTTCTTGCTAAGAAAATCTCATTTAGAAAGATTCAGGCAGAAGTTAAAGAGTATGACACTTTTCCTAATCACAGGAAGAAAGGAAGGGAGGGTGGGAGGAAAGGAAGGGAGAAGAAGGAAGGAAAAGGAAGGGAGGAAGGGAGGGAGGAAGGACTGCCTTAATGTCATTGCCTACATTGTTTCTAAATGGGAATTAGTTCAGTTGCTAAAATTCTTGCAACTCCACCTCATTCATCTCAATAAATTTTATTAAAAAAGACTCTGTGAGAATCTTGATTTCTCAAACATGTCTGGTTTCAGGCAGCTGCCAAAGAGAGTGATGTCTATCATTAATTTCAGGTTAAAGGAGAAAAAAAGGCCTGTAGTTCATTGGTGACATTAAAGAAGACCTGAGACTATACACATGTTGAATCTTTTTCTCTTGGAAGAGTCCTTTCTTTGAACAACACTTAACAACACTTTTACATCTGGGGACGCAGGAAGATCCCTTGGAGGGCTCTGCTGAAGATTTTGCGAGTTATCTGCACAATAAAATTGATCAGATGCGGAAAGGTTTGGACTCTGTTGGGCAGGATCCAGACGGGATGTCAGGCGCAGGTCTTGAGAATGTTCTTTGGGAGGAGTTTGACTCCGTAACTCCGAAAGGATATGGACAGGTTGCTGGGACGGTTGAATGCTGCCACATGTTTATTGGACCCATGTCCCTCCTGGTTGGTACTGGCCTCCCGGGAGCTTACACGAGGCTGGCTCCAGGGAGTTGTTGAAACCTCTTTAAGTGAGGGGCTTTTGCCAGCCACCTTGAAAGAGGCAGTGGTGAGACCCCTCCTTAAGAAACTCTCCTTGGACCAGGCAGTTTTTGCCAACTATCGTCCGGTCTCCAACCTTCCCTTTTTAGTGAAGGTTGTTGAGAGTGTGGTGGCATATCAGCTTCCCTGACACCTGGATGAAAATATCTATCTAGATCCACGCCAGTCCGGCTTCAGGCCTGGGTTCAGCATGGAAACGGCAATGGTTGCGTTGGTTGATTATCTCTGGAGGACCCGGGATAGGGGTTGCTCCTCTATCTTGTCCTGCTAGATCTCTCAGTGGCTCTTGATACCATCGACCAGAGTATCATGCTGCACCGGTTGGAGGGCTTGGGAGTGGGGGGCACTGTATTGCAGTGATTCTCTTCCTACCTCTCTGATCAGATGCAGACGGTGTTGGCAGGAAGGTGGAGATCGACCCTGAGGCGCCTGTTGTGTGGCTTGCCGCAAGGGTCGATCCTCTCACCCCTTCTGTACAACATCTATATGAAGCCGCTGGGTGAGATCTTCCATGGCTTTGGAGTAGAGTTTCATCAGTACGCTGATGACACTCAGCTGTACATCTCCACTCCAGGCCACCCCAACGATGCAGTTGAAGTGATGACCCAGTGTCTTGAGGCCATGCGGGTCTGGATGGGGAGGAATAGGCTCAGGCTCAACCCTTCCAAGACCAAGTGACTGTGGTTTTCGACATCCCGATTTAGCCAGTTGACTCCATCTCTGGCCATCAGGGGCTATATTTTGCCCCCAGTGAAAAGGGCTCGTAACATGGGTGTCCCCCTGGATACACGACTGTCGTTGGAAGATCATATGACGGCCATGGCCAGGGGGGCTTTTTATCAAGTTCACTTGATGCGCCAGTTGCGTCCCTTTCTAGATTGGGACTCGCTACGCACAATCACTCAAGCGCTTGTCATCTTCCGCCTGGATTATTGCAATGCTCTCTACAAGGGGCTCCCCTTGAACCGTACCCGGAGACTGCAGCTGGTTCAGAATGCGGCCACGTGGGGGATTATGGGGGTCAGGGGTCGTGCCCATGTGACCCCCCCTCCTGTGCGAGCTGCACTGGCTGCCTGTGGTCTTCCAGGTGCATTTCAAGATGTTGGTTACCATCTTCAAAGCGCTCCATGGCTTAGGGCCAGGGTATCTGCAGGAGCGCCTGTTACCAACTAATATCTCCCACTGACCAGTCCGCTCCCACAGAGAGCGCCTTATCAAGGTGCCGTCAGCCAGACAATGTCAGCTGGCAACCCCCAGGGTCAGAGCCTTCTCTGTGGCAGTGCCGACCTTGTGGAACAAACTCCCCCTGGAGATACGTACTATCTCTGATCTCGGGGTCTTTTGGCGTGCTCTCAAGACTTATCTTTTTATCCCGACCGGGCTATCTTGATTTCACATGTGTTCTCTTGGGGTGGATTTTAAATGGTTTTAATTGGGGTTTTATTGGGTCTTAGTTCTTTTTTTAAACTATTCAACCTTTATTTAATTATTTTAAATGGATTTTAATGTTGGTTTGTGTATTTTTGTATGGTTTAATGGCTGTTCACCATCCTGAGTCCTTCAGGAGTAGGGCAGTATATAAATTTGAAAATTAAATTAAATTAAATTAAATTAATCCCCTTTGCTTGATGTCTTCTTGGGTAGCCTTTCTTTCGGCCCAGGTGTATTGAAAGCTGCCGGTTTGGCCAAACCAAAGTGGTGCTAGAAGGAAGACCTCTCTGCTGCTATGGATGTGTCTTATGTGCAGAAGGGACCATCTCCTCAGTGGAAGGTGAGTGGCTCTGAAGGGAAGTCTTCTGAACTGAATACTGAGTGGTTTTCTTGAAGAGCAGAAGCAAAGATCCTATTCTGGATTGCCAGGGAGATTTTCACTACAGAAACACTCGGATTTCTTGCTCTTTCCCAGGTGGGAGGAACCAATCATTGACATGCAGGAGATTTAGTATGAATGGGTAGAAATTAATAGCCCTATAGGCACCTGGGTACCTGCGGAACTCTTGAGATGGTTTGTGAAACTCCTCAAGGCATCCTCACTTTCATACAGCTCTTACAATTTTGGCAAATTAAGTGTTTTTACAGTTCTTTCACTGTAGTCAATATTTAAGACTGAAACTTAGAGAAGGTTTGAAGAAAGTGAGCAGCTTTTTAGCAGAAATTCTCTTTTCTCAAGTGGCTCTATCATCTGGGCAGAATCCTGGGGATAAGACGAGTCTTGTGTAACTGCCAAATGACC
>JANHFO010009782.1:0-11605 GCA_032468095.1 Pareas carinatus | reverse complement strand
TCGGCTGAACCCTTGCGCAATAAACTTTTCCTTTGAACAAAGAGCTGTGTTGGTCACTCCATTCTTCCACTACACTTCAAGCATGATCAAGGTGGCAAGAAGTACCCAGAAAGTAGTTCTTATCCTGCTACCCTGAGATAAATACAGAACCATTGGACTGTAAGAGGAATCACCCAGCTTTATTTATAGTGAGTTAATAAAAGGATAAAATCACAAAACTGTGACTCGTTTATTTTGGCCATGTCATGTGGGGAAATTCACTGGAGAAAGCAATTATGCTTGGAAGAGTTAGCAGTAAAAGAAAACCAGGCCACCAAAGAACACGGTGGATGAACTCCATCAATCTGACACCAGCCAGAGCATAGAACAACATAGAACAGCGCAAGATTGGAAGACGTGGAGAGATCTGATCCATAGAATCATCACGTTTTGGACATGACTGAATAGTTAACATCATTAATAAAAGAATAGGTGGCAGATAACTCAAATAACAAAAGATCTTGAACCTGGCAGAGTCCTACATCTTAAAACATGACACCAATTAAAGAGAACTCCACAGCAGAGACTAATATACCTCCCTGAGAAGGCATCAAGCCCTCTAAACTAGGCAAATCAAGCAATTCTAGAGAGCATTTCTCATGCCCACTACACATTTTGGAAAGCTTACAAAGGCACAAGACCACTGGAGGTCCTGTCAGACACTCATACAGGAAGAGAAACTCTCCTAGTCTTTCACGATGCCACCTAGGTATGGTCATATGCCCCAATGTGCCATCAGCCTTGGCCCATGATTTCATCAGTGTTCTCCCACCTAGGAAAAAAAGCTGCCTACATGGAAACAGCAGAAGACAGTATTGATCTTGATCATTAAAGGTCATTACAAACTTGCACAGAGATGCACCCGTCTGACTTTTGTGTTTCCAAAAACATGTTGTCACCAGACTTCCATCTGCTTCTGGAGCCACAGAGCAGCAGATGCTTCCTTCCTTTGTAATTGACAAAATCATGGCTCTTTCATTCCTTCAAACCTCAAGGGAATTTGCCTCCAATTCACACACAAGCATTGAACATTTTGACAAATCTTGCTTTGGAAGGCAGAACGCCAAATATATTCTTTCCCTTGAGCCACTGAGAATTCAGACAGAGATCAGAACAGGTAGAGAGAGATAGTCTTCCACTTGATCTTCCTGCTGTTGGACTCCTTCTGTTCTGCCAAGCAAGGTGGGCTTTCTGAAATGCCATCAAATATATACAAATTATTATGCTTATGCTTATGCTTATATATACAAATGATTATGAATGTATCTTTGATTGTAATCACAATTTGTTTATTGCATATATGTAGTTATAGAGCATGTACACTGGAGACAAATTCCTTGTGTATCCTGACACACTTGGCAAAATAGATTCTGATTCTGATTGTGATCAAATGTTGCAATGAAGAAAGGGATTCGGATAAGTGTGATCAAGCCTCCAAAATTTCTGCTGTTGTCACTTCTGGTTCTGCTGTCCAGTGCAACTGGTAGAAGAAAATGTCACCTCAACTTCATCAAGGACAAGAATGCGATGTATACTTATCATCAGTCAGGAGATCTCAACTTTGGTGGAATTATTTCTGCAACAACACTTAAATTCATGCCAGCTGTCTTCTATGAGCCTCCCATCACTAGTCTTTTTGGGTATGTCATAAAAGTTCCTCTGCTGGTTCTTCTTTCATAGATACTGAACCACTCCGTTCATCTAGGACTATTTTCCCCAGTGCCTGCTGAGGAGATTCTGGAGGTTTTGGTTTTAAGGTTCCATTTAACCCCTAAGAACAAGTTCTTGGGCTCCTATAACCGAAGAACATATGTACTGTGTTGCTAATAAGGGTCTGTCTTGTGGTGTTGGTGTTCTCTCCCTCTTCTTACCCATACAACCAAGATTGCTCACTGTAATTTACAATGTAAATACACTGTAGATGTGTTTAGGGTTGTGTATTAAAAAGAGATGCTGCTACAAGTGTCATAAGTTGGTTTGCAATGAAAATGAACAGATGACACCTATGTTTTATTTCAGGGTGGGACCATTCATCTTCTGGTTTCTCCTCTCCTACCTCTTTGCCACCAAGGAGATCAACCAAAACCCCAGGCTCCTATCCAACATCACTCTGGGCTACAACTTCTATGATAATTATTATGATGCTAGGATGACCTACGATGCCATGGCAGACCTCCTCTCGACCGGGGAAGCGAGTGTCCCCAACTACAGCTGTGGAAGAGCAAGGAATCTGTTGGTGTTGATTGAAGGAGTGGAGTCGGATGCTTCCAGCCAGATTTCAATCATGTCAAGCATCTACAAAATCCCACAGGTATGAATTAAAGTAGGCTGGAGCTGGGTTCTCTAGAAAAGCCGAGGGGTGCATGGAGATGCTTGATTTCCCCTTCTGCCTAAAGAAGGACAGTGCTGAAGTCAGACAAGGACATGAATGCTTGGGGAGTTACCTAGATACTTTTGGGAAATCCAGTGTGCTCCTATGCTGAGTTATGCTTCTTGAAATTGTCCCAACGAAGGGTCTGTGCTCCTTGCTTAAGTGCTTGAATGTGGATTGAATGATCTCCAAAGGAAGGTTGTCCTGCCTTTGCTCTTCTTTTTTAACATGATCATTCTGTAACTTCAGTTCCTTCTTCCTCAGGCTGTTCTCTGGAACACCATTCTAAAGGCAAACTTTCAATCTAGCCAATCCTTCTATTATTCTTTCCTAGAGAAAATATGTTAAATCAAGAAAGAAGAAATGGCTTCAAGCTGAAGTTCTAAACAATATGGTTGGGGTGCCTGGTTTGGTCTGTGAAACAGTCCTTCTGTTGTTTTCCCTCTTCTCTCCTTCTTTTGCGAACCAATACCTGTCCTTTCATTCCAGTTGCAACTCCTCTCCATCTCAAAAATGAAATGGCTTTCTCTGTGGGGCTTCCAAGCTTCCAATATCTGAATCTCCCCACACTGGGCCTTCCTGTCTTTCTCTTTCATCTGCATCCTCAGTTCCCCAGGAACTCTTTTTTTTCTGCTTCTTTTTAGGTCAGTTACGGTTTTGCTTCTGAAGCCCTGAATGATAAAATTCAGTTTCCATTTGTCTATCGGATGGTCCCCAAAGAAGAATATCTGTACCATATTGTTGCCAAATTGCTCCAGCACTTTGGGTGGAATTGGGTCAGTCTTATTTCTCCAGACACAGATAGTGGAGAGAGGTTTCTGAGAACTTTGAGCCCAGTCCTAACCAGGAACGAGATTTGTGTTGCTTTCTCGTTGAAGGTCCAAGGACTGCAGGTGGAAATCCCATCATTGCCCCTTGAAACATTACTCATGTGGAACAATGTCACAGTCTTCATTTATTATGGGGAGAAGCGTTTCTTTTACGGCATCATAAAAGCTTCACAGCTCATGGTCTCTATGTTAGATAGGATCCCCATTATGGGGAAAATCTGGATCACAACAGCTTTGTGGGACCTCACTTTGAATTTCGCCTATAACATTTTTGCCAAGAAACAGATCCATGGCTTTTTTTCTTTCTTATGTCACCAGAAGAAAAAGATTAACAATGCAAATTTTCAAGCATTTTTTGATGCGATGAACAAGTTCGGACTGGGAGCCTTTAAATGTTTGCTTTCAAAAGCTGCATTGTCAGTAAAATGGAGGAGAAGATGCAAGAAGCAGGAGATTCAGGAGGTCCCAAGTGAAGAGTTTGTTGATAACATTTTTTCAAAGGACAGCTACCGTATTTCCAGTCTTGTGGAGGCTGTGGCAAGGGCCATCGATAGGGCCCTGTCTTGGAGAACCCAAAAGATAAAATCTGGAAGTGAAGATGGGCTCAGATTCCTTAATATTCCAGCATGGCAGGTAAAGATTTTTTCCTAAGAGGTCATCCTTTTTTCTTTTTTTAAAAAAAATCTTTAAAAAAATAATTTTATTAATTTTAAGAAAGAGACAAAAACAAACAAAAGCAAAGTGCTTCAGTTTTTCAATCAACATCAACCATCTGGGTATGCATTTTTACAAATCTTCAACAACGCCTATTCATCTTACTAGTACAATTTCAAACCTACTCCTTCCATTTCTTGACTAACCATCTGTAAAAATTATTCCACGTTTTGAAGTGTACCGATTCTTCCTTGTTCTTCAACATCAAGGTTAATCTGTCCATTTCTGCACAATCTAAACATTTACCAATTATCTCTTCATCTTGTATTGTTTTTTTGTTCTTCCAATTATGGTCAAAAACAATCCTACTTGCTGTCAGGACATCTAGAGTCAAATACACATATTGTTTATTAAATTCTTCTGGAAAAATACCAAGCAAAAATAGTTCAGGTTTAAAGTTTATCTGTTTTTTTGTCATTTCTTGTAACCATTTGTGTATTTTCCCTCAAGTATTTTTCCACATATGCACACGTTCACCACATAATATGTATCTGCTTTGTCTTTACACTTCCAACACCTATCTGACACTTCAGTACTCATCTTAGACATTTTGCATGGTGTCATATGCCTTCTATAAAACATCTTATACAAATTCTCATCCTTAAATTTTTCTCCCATAATTTCTGCCATCTATCAATATCAAGAGGATATCCAAGATTTTTGGCCCATGTTATCATAGTCTCTTTAACTTGTTCATCTTCCATTCTTCTATCTAATGGAAAATTATACATTTTCTTTATTAATTTCTCATCATTGAGCAACAATAACTCATCAAATTTTGTCAGGGCAATTTCTAACTCTTTTGTTTTTGCATCTTTATCATATCTATTTTTTAATTGCACATATGATCACCATGTAAGTTTCATACCCTGGTTTTCCAGTGCCAGTCTAGATTTCAGATTTCTCTCCAAATCTAAAATATCTTTATATTGATGGAATCAGAAACCAGTCATTTGCAAGGTGAAAAGATGTGTGACTCAGTGTTTATTAGTTTATATAATTTTAGCTAAGCAAGCAAAAGTCAGGGAAGCAACATCATTTCTATTGGTTGTTTCTCATCACCAATCCTTAAGAACATACCAGCCAGGGACAATGTTTTACAATATCGAAGTGAGGGTGGCCCCCAATTTACTGAGTAGGTCACGCCCCCAAAGGCTAACATGAATATCTAATATAATGAATGACCGAATCTGGGTTAGGCAAATGAGCTTTAAGAAATTGCGCACTTTGACGTGCACTTTGATGACCCCCCACACCCCACACACTTGGACAGGGCAGCAGGCCACTGCTTGGCAGAGATCACTGAAACATCTGCTCCATGTCCAAAATTCCTTCAAAGGGCTTACCCTGTAACACAATGATCTGACGGGGCTGTTGGACTGTGATCAGGGTAGTGAGGGCAGCTATGACGGAAGTGGCCAGGTTGGTAGAACCAAAATGCAGGAGTTGAGCACGGCTAGTATAAATGGACAAATTGGTCCACAATTGAATGTAAATAATTCCAGTGTGATCTGAATCTATCACTCTGGTGATAACAAAA
This sequence comes from Pareas carinatus, assembly GCA_032468095.1. NCBI lineage: Eukaryota > Metazoa > Chordata > Lepidosauria > Squamata > Pareidae > Pareas > Pareas carinatus. The sequence goes on along the minus strand of JANHFO010009782.1, from coordinate 6,111 downwards.
ATACTTTTTTTTTGCCCATACTTGATCTTGGAAGGACAAGTCGTACATAATTTTGTGGTAGGGGGCCTGATAATTGGGGTGGAACTACTTGCACTTCTCCAGGAAATTTAAAATTCACTTCCTCCTGCAATATCAAATTAATACTGGCACTACCTCTCGTAGCTGCAGGAATAGTTTCTATTACTGGTTCCTTGTCTCTGGACTGGGGCCAGAAACCGGCTCGGTTGATTGTTTCCCAACCGATACTCACTCGCTCAATGATAACCCTTCTGACACTTTGGGCATTTTGTTTTTGTTTTTGACCCTTTTTGGAAAGGGGTGTATGATGCTGCGGACATAAACACCACCACCCCGGATTTTGATATTCCCTTTTAAAATGACCAGGTTTTCCACAGTTATAACACTTTCCTTGAAGCTTGCTGCCCTGTGATAAAGTGGCCGTCAACAAATTGGTTTGGTAGGAGGATGTTCCTATATCTTGACATGCTTTGATCGTATCTGCCAAATTGGGATTTTCCCCCCAAACCAATAATTGCCCTTCAACACTCAGAAGAAGCGTTTTCCTTTGCCAGCTTCATTAGCAACTCATGCTGAGCTTTGGGGTTGTCTATCTGCTACCGTAAGGCATCCTGTAATCTGTTAATAAAATCAGGATACAGCTCAGTAGCCTTCTGCCTGATGTTAGAGAAGGCTTGATGATGCTTGGGCACCTTTCCAAAGGCTGGATAGACGCATTCAGAAGAAATCTGTAAAGTGGCAGCTGGTAGAATAATATGAGCATCAACTGGGGCAAAGGGGCCAGACCCATACAATTGATCTGGAATTTTTAGACTTGGTTTCCTTTTCTCTAAATCTGGTTGTTTTTTTCTTCTCTGTAGCTTCACCCTTTCCTGGGAAACACCCAGTTCTACAATTCATCTCTGGAAGGAGTGTATTTGGATGAGAAAGGGGAGTTGAGGGCCAGTTTTGATATTGTAAAATGGGAGACCTTCTCCAATCACTCCACCCATGCCACAAAGTTTGGAGAAATACACAGACATTGGGGCTCCTCAAAGATTGATTTCATCCTTGATCAAGATGGGTGGTCCAGGCATTTTAACCGGGTAGGGGCAATTTATCGAATAACTTTAGTTTGTTAAAATTCAAAAACACTAGCATGTCAACTTTTTAAAAAAGTATGTATACAGTATTATATTTAAAGTAAATATCAGTATAACTATATACTATATCACTATTGTTACATATATATTGAGACAGATTGCCTCTGCTGTAGTGCCATCTATTGGCAGCTGCTGGTACACCTGTACCAGGTCGAGTTTAGCAAATATCTTTCTCGGGCCCAGGGAATGCAATAGATGTTGCATGACTGGAACAGGATAGGCGCTCTGCTGTAATGGCTTGTTGAGCATACACTTGTAGTCTGCGCAAATGTGCACAGACCCATCTCCCTTAACTGGCATTACTATTGAGGTTTCCCATTTTGCGTGGTTGACTTGCTCTAATACCCCCTGCTTGATTAGCTTGTCTAATTCCACATCGATTTTTGGCTTCAACATGAAAGGTACCCTGCACGATTTTAGTCTAATGGAGGCTATATTGAGGTCTAGGCTGAAAGAGATTTATAGGGTTATCTTGGAGTTCGCCATCAATCTCATCTGTAGTTGTCTATTGCATAGGATGTAGATGAATTGTTCGAGTATGCCATCATTCATATTGGCATACTCACAATATACAGCCATGTTATGGATGGCTGCCCACATACTGGTTCACTGTCTCCCCCGGTTTCTGCATTTGGTGTGGCAGCTCATATCGAACTTGGATGGAGCTGGAGTGAAATGTGCCCTTAGCGCATCCTGTAGCTCTTTCCATGACTTGGAATGCACTGGATTGGGCGTTGCAATTGACCTTGCCACTTCGAATGCCATGCTTCCACAGTGGGTGGGGAGTAGCCTCCTCATCCTTTTGTCAGAGAGGTCGGTCAGCTCGTTCGACTCAAGGAAGCACTCAAAACGTGCTATGTAGCCATCCCATCCTTCTGTCTCTGAGTTAAAAGGCATTGGCGGGTAGAATGTGGTGGCCATTTCTCCTTGCTTCCATGTGTTGGTTTGAATTTGGTACACGATTCTCAGGTTCCCATTCATCCACCTGGCTGGCTCTGGCTCGGTCGCTCCTGGCTCCTTCAGCTCCTGCTTTCTTCAGCAACTTCAGCTTGGTTGCCTGCTCTTCCTAGATGCCCATCTTCATTGCAATTGTCAGATCTGAGGGTAAGAAAGAGACTGGAGGCAACAATAACTTCAGCTCTGTTTATTTGCAACAGTGTAGCCAGCAACTAAAGCACTGCAGGTTGGCCGCTCCTCTTATGCGGTATGGATGAGGCGGCCAGCCAATCAGTGACAAGAGTTTTCCCGCCCCTAAAGGCGGATCACAGGGAAAACTGGTGCCTCAGTATGTTAATATTTGTCACCAACCATCATAAAATATGCCTCTTCAGTTTTTTATCTGTTCATTTCCACTGGCTTGGCTTTGTCTAGCGATATAAACTGGGCTTTTAAAATACTGAGAAGCTCACCTGCTTTGCACCCTCTTCCTTCACCTTCAAGAAGAAAGTTATTCAGTCTTCCTGAAGTCCAGATGATACAGGATAACAGAGTTGGACGGGACCTTGGAGGTCTTCTAGTCCAACCCCCTGCTCAAGCAGAAAACCCTATACCATTTCAGGCAAATGGTTGTCCAATCTCTTCTTAAAAACTGTTGGAGCATTCACAACTTTTGAAGGCAAGTTGTTCTATTGATTAATTGTTCTTAATATCAGGAAATTCTTCCATAGTTCTAGATTGCTTCTCTCCTTGATTAGTTTCCCTCCATTACTTGTTTTCCTGCCTTCGAGTGCATTGGAGAATAGGTTGGCCTCCCCTCTTCTTTGTGGCAACCCCTGAGATACTGGAAGACCGCTATCATGTCACCCCTAGCCCTTCTTTTCATCAAACTAGACATACCCAATTCCTGCAACCATTCTTTATATGCCATAGCCTCCAGTTCCCTAATAATCTTTGTTGCTTTTCTCTGCACTCTTTTTGGAGTCTTAACATCTTTTTTACATCGTGGCGACAAGACTGAATGCAGTATTCCAAGTGTGACCTTATCAAGGCTTTATAAAGTGGCATCAACACTTCATGTGATCTTGATTCTACTCCTATGTTAATGCAGCCTAGAACTGGGTTGCCTCTTTTGGAACTGCAATACACTGCTGATTCATATTTGAAATGAAATGAAACCTTTATTATTATAGTACAACATGTGAACAATGAGATTGGCTGAGCCTCCCTTCATGTACTCCGCGCCAACACATGCAGACACCACATTGTTATATTGTTACTTTTCATTTAGGAGTCTGACAGTCCACGGATAAAAATTGTTCTTCAGCCTGTTTGTGTGGCTGCCTATACTCCTATATCTCCTGCCCAATAGTAGGAGAGTAAAGAAGGACTAACCAGGGTATGAGTCGTCCCTTGAGGATTTTCTTCACTCTTCTAAGGCAACAGGCCCTAGCCTGTCATCTAGTGGTATCAGGGGACAGTTCAGGATGATTTGTGCTGTGCTCACTACCCTCTGTAAAGTTTTTCTATCCATGGCTGTCAAACCAGCATACCACACCGTAATGCAATATGTGAGGACACTTTCTATTGTGGACTGGTAAAAGGAAGTCATCAATAGTTGTTCCACTTTATTCTTATATTAATTCAGGGGCCCTAGGGGAGCTCTACCCAGACCCTAAGGAAGTGGAGTCTCTGTTGGGCCTTTCTGGTCACCTGGGTCATGTTGATTTTCCAGGTGAGATCTTCACTGAGATAGACTCCCAGGAATTTAAAGGAGGGAACTCTCTTCACACAGCCCCACTTGATGTAAAGTGGGCCAGGTTCCTCTCTCTTTTTCCAGAGAGGAACACCATCTGGTCTAACACCATCTCCTCTGTCTTGCTGATGTTCAGATGCAGGTTGTTTTGTAAGCACTATGTGAATAGTATTTTGGGGGGGAAACTGTATGCTGTTTCGTCTCCACCTGTAATAAGACTCAATACAGTGGTATCATCTGCAAATTTAAGTGATTGTCCACTGGGACTCTAAGATTTCTCTCACAGTTACTACCATGTTTTTCCCCAAAATAAGACACTGTCTTATATTAATTTTTGTACCCAAAATGCGCTAGATCTTATTTTCAGGAGAAGTCTTATTTTTCCACCGAGTCCACCCAGAACCATTTCCGGGGGATGCCCTATATTTCAGTGAGAGGTAAAACTCTAAGTAGGTCTTATTTTCAGAGGATGTCTTACTTTCGGGGAAACAGGGTACTACTGAGCCAGGTAGCACCTATACTATACCTGAACATTTGGTTTTTCTTGCCTAAAAGTAAACCCTTACCTTTTCACCATTAAATAAAAAATAAGGTTCTACATTTAGACAAGAAAAACCAAATGCACAGGTATAATATAGGTGCTACCTGCCTCAATATATCATCCATGTATAACAGAATAACAGGGTTGAAAGGAACCTTGGAGGTTTGCTAGGGTTTTTCCCCCTGTAAAGTTTAATTCCAATATTGGCTTCTTCTAACCCAACATGTCTCCTGACCTCTTCTGCATAAAAGTTAAATAAATAAGGAGAACATTCTTTTCCCAATCTGAACTAGTTGCTCCTCCTTATAGTTATTCCTTGTTCCATTCCAATTGTTGCTTTCAAGCCATTGTGCATTTTTTTCAATAGACTCACCTGATTAAGGGCTATCCCCAGTTCAGCAGTCAATAAAGTCAAAAGACTGTATATAATCATTAAAGCAAACACAGGTGTATATCTTGGAGTTCTTGCCTTTTGCATTCCTAATGACCTCCAGGATGAATTAATTTTTCCCCCAAAATCAGTCACACTCTGACCACTTTTTTAAAAAATCAAGCTCTCCTCTATAATATCATAGGGATCTTGTTGGATCACACTATAAGAGCTTACAAGATTGGGTATCAAAATCAGAGTCCCAGCACAATCTTTTGAGTAGCAATAGCAATAACACTTAGACTTATATACCACTTTACAGTATTGTCTAAGCACTTTATGGAGTCAGTATACTGTCCTCAAAAATGTGGGTCTTCCAAGGTGCTTTCTCAAGAGGCAATTGGGCTTTCCTTGTTTGTCAGTGAAGACATTTCACTTCTCATCCAAGAAGCTTCTTCAGCTCTGAACTGAAGAGAGCCAAACAATCTTCTTGAATGTGAGGCAAAATGTCTTCAAGGAAAAAGACAAGTTGCCTCTTGAAAAAGCACCTTTGAAACAAGCATGACTTATATGACTGAGAATCTCCACTGAAATCTGGGTCCCTGGTTTACGGAAGGATGGAAGGCTGAGTCAACCTCAACAGTAGATTGCTTTCAAGTTCTATCAAGTTCTCATGTGGTACAGTAGAGTTTAAGGAGATTTGAGTGCAAGACCACTCTCAGGCATGTAATTGTGAGAGGGATCTTGGAGTTCTAGTGGACACTCACTTAATTCATTTAAATGAATTGGGTCCATTAATTGGACTCATTAATTCAACTTAATGTTTCTATGAGAAAAGGCAAGAGGGTTCTGAAGGAAATGCAAATTATATATCAAATACAGTTGGTTCTATTATATAAATATGATAGTGCTGGCAAAAGAGGCATGCTGCAGGCCCAGCCAGCTTGGGGCTCCAATGTGGGAACATCAAGTAGAGGTGGTTGATTGATTAACAAGAGATCCAAAAATTCCCCCCTCCCATTCTGCCCTGCTCCTCATTGGATTATAGCATTTGGTGTGTTTTAACTTATTTATGTTTTTAGTATAGATGGTATATATACCCAGAGTTACCATGTGGTAAGATGAGTGGTCTATAAATTTTATAAATAAATAAATAGTTACCTGTAGGTCGAAGATCCAGAACCACGGAAATGAGCTGGTCACATAGCAAAAATATTTATTTTTATTTTATTTTTCGATTTATATACCGCCCTACTCCCAAAGGACCCAGGGCCGTGTACAGCCATTTAAAATCATACAGTACAATATTAAAACAATTTAAAATTAAATTAAATCTAGGGCTGCAAAA
>JANHFO010009780.1:191980-202050 GCA_032468095.1 Pareas carinatus | reverse complement strand
CATCTGCCATTAGCCATCAAAAGTTCAGCAGTTCGATCCTCACTGACTCAAGGTTGACTCAGCCTTCCATCCTTCCGGGGTCGGTAAAATGAGGACCCAGATTGTTGAGGGCAATTATGCTGACTGTGTAAACTGCTTAGAAAGTACTGTAAAGCACTGTTAAGCGGTATATAAGTCTAAATAAATAAATAAATATTAGATTTCTCATCATCTGGAGAGAGATATCCTTCCCTAGACATTTGCATTTTGAGTCCTGCTAGACAATTTTAAAAGAATTTAGACAAATTTATGGTGTATAGGCAGCTCAACAGATATTAATTCCAGTAACTGATTGATACCTTCAGATTCAGGGTTAGTCCAGAAGAAGCATAGATCTGAATCTGGAAGACATATGAAGGTCTCTGGATTAAGAATCTCCCTGACTGATGAAAAGTATCATAGATAGTCAGAAGATACTATCCTGACAAATTCCATGAATACTTGCCCCAATATATGAAAATATTTCCTTTCCACAAAATTTTTGACTTATGAAGGACATGCCACTAGTAATACTTGTTAGTATTAACAGTTCTCCCAGAGCGAAATAGAATGCAAGTTTAGCCATCTAGTTTTCTATATTATGAAAATAACATTTGCTCAAGGATGTTTGACTGGACACTTGTGTTCATAACGCTTGTTTCATATATCTTAATGGATGTGAAAACCTACATTGTATAACATTGCATAACTTTGAATATTTCTGTATAAAGCTTAGAGAAATGTGCATTAATAAAGCCCAAGCTGAAGATTGCAATTCCATTCTGCTTCAACTTAAAAATGTTTTTAAGTGCGCCATAAAATTTGCAGAAATGAAATTAGAGAAAAGAGGCACTTAGTTTAAATTATCTAGATTAGTATCCCAGAAAATTCAGAGTTATGGATGGTTCTTCTGTTTTTTTACTTGGTCATGAAATAACTTAGTGGCCTAGCTGCAGAATGAAACTCCTTTTTAATTCTGTAGAAATGAAGTGACATTTCTTTCTTAATCACAGTTATTATCTTCCAACCAAATTCTCCAAATGTGATATTGAAGAATACCATGAATTTTTAAATAATGGCGGTGGAGCCTGCCTTTTCAACAAGCCTTCTAAGGTAAAAACAAAAAAGGTTTTGTCTGCAATTTTTTTCTTTTCCAGTTCTTAATTTAAGTGTCATGGCAGTTGTGTTGGAATGCTTAATTGAAGTCCTTGATAGTAAACATATGAAAGTTGTTATAGTAATACTTATCATGGTTTGTTTCACATACAACCAGATTATTATTATTACTTATTTTTCTAAGCATTTTAGAAATCAAGGATTTCCAAGGTTTTTTTTTAAATCAAGAATGGCATTTTATCTCTGAATAATGTAGCAATTCAAAAATAGTAAATAGTCACAGAAAAAACCCTAATTGCAATCCCTTCTCTTACTAAGAATCCACTGCTAATTTATGAAGACTAATTTTAAAAAGATCAGAAGCAAGTACCCTAAAACCAAACTAATAAAGTAAAAAACTTCAGCACAGAAATAGGAGGTTTCAACAAGATGTATTGAAAAAGATTAAAATACAAAACACCAACATATTAAAAAATAAAAAAACACACAATAAAAGACATTAACTAAAATGTGCCTTAAAAACACACATATATACATAACCTCCTTCTTAATTGAATGTTGGACATTGAGTGATCTTATGTTCAGAGTGGCTCTTTTAAAATTTGTAACTTTAAATTTTTTAAAAAAATTCTAAATTTTAATTTAAGAGATGTTTACCTATACCGTGGCGCAGCTTCGGGTGCTGAGAGATGCCCCCCTCTCTCGATGCCGGCCCGTTAAGCTGCCCAGGACCCTCCGCGATGACGGAGTTGGACTCCCGGAAGGAAGGGTCCTGGCTAGGGCAAAGGGGAAATTGAGGGGTTTTTAAAGTAAATTTTTAGATAAAATTTTTAGGGGTCGAGGGAGGGGTAAAGGTTGGGAGAGAATGGGGTTGGGGGGGTTATAGCAGGAGGTAGGGAAGGGTCTTTGGGCAGGTTGGATCAGGCTACGAAGGTTCCGAAGGTCAGTTGGGGGAGGAAACCACAGGAGGGCGGGACATTTAAAATTCCGGTGGTGGAGGAAAGGGGTAAATATAGTGGGGGCCGGGGGCCGAGTCGAGTGAGGAGCACGCGCCCATGCTGTATTCGAGCATTGGTGCGTGCCGACCCCCAAGGCCCATCCTACGTTCTGGGTGGTTCAGGTCTTCGGACCCAGAACCTGCAGCTGATGGCATGCAACGCCAGGTCTGTGGTTATAAGACCCCCCTCATTTGCGATCTTGTTCAGAGGGTGCAGATCTGGTTGGTATTACAGAGACCTGGTTGGGCCAAGAGGGGGGAGTTCCCCTCACAGAAATGTGCTCACCAGGATTCTGTGCATTCCATCAGCCGCAGGTTCAGGGGAGGGGGCTGGCGTGGCGATTATGATTAAAGAGGAATTGTTGCCAAGGGAGACCACTGTTTCTCAGGTAGCCAGATGTGAGTCTCTCCTGGTGAAATGGGAACCTGGTAGGCAGATGGGCATGCTGATCGCGTACCTGGCTCCCTGCTACGTGACAGTGGCCCTGCCCGAAGCTGCTCGAGATAATCTCCGAAGTGGCGGTGGAGACCCCTATTGGTCGTGGGGGACTTCAACCTGCCATCGACGGGGGAGGCCTCGGAAGTTGCTCGGGAGTTCATGGCCTCCATGACGGCCATGGACCTGACCCAACTAATTCAGGCCCTCACTCACACAGGAGGACACATGCTGGACTTGATTTTTGCCTTTGGACAGTGGTTAGATGATCTGAAGTTAGGGGAATTAGTCATCGAGCCCCAGTCATGGTCGGATCATCATCTTCTGAAGCTCGACTTCCTCTCCGCTGCGCCCTGCTGCAGGGAGGTGGAACAAACAGTATGGTTCCGCCCCAGGCACCTGATGGACCCGGATAGGTTCCTAATGGAGCTTGGGTCTTTCCCGGAGACCTTGTCCCACAGCTTGGCCGAGGAACTCGCAGCCTCCTGGAATAGGGAGGCCAGCGGGGCTCTGGACCGAGTTGTGCCTTTGCGGTCTCTGACCTGGCATCGAGTCACCCATGCCCCTTGATATACTGAGGAGCTAAGGGTGATGAAATGCTGGAGAAGATGCCTAGAGAGCATTTGGAGGACAAGCTGCTCCCAATCCAATCACGCCCAGGTTGGGGCACATTCCAGGTCCTACCTGCACATGATCAGGGCGACTAAGAACAGCTATTACACTGCCCTTACTGCCTCTGCAGATAACCATCCCACTGCGGGTGACCCACTCTCTCCTGCAAATGGAGAATCAGGATGTCCCGCTCAGGGGTTGGGCGGAGGATTTCAGCTGCTATCTGCAGAATAAGATCAATAGTCTGGACTAGTACAGACGGGGTGACAATGGCAAGTCTTGAAAATGTCAGCTGGGCTGAGTTTGATGCTGTGACTCCCAAGGACCTGGACAGGATCCTGGGGTGTTTATTGAACTCGTGTCCATCCTGGTTGGTGCTGGCCTCCCGGGAAGTGACACGAGGCTGGCTCCAGGCCATTGTGGGGGCTTAATTGAACGAGGGGTTCTTGCCACTCTCCCTTAAGGAAGCGGTGGTCAGACCCCTCCTTAAGAAGCCCTCTCTGGACCCAGCTGATTTAGGAAATTATCGTCCGATCTCCAATCTTCCCTTTCTGGCAAAGGTTGTAGAGAGTGTGGTTGTGTATCAGATCCCCAGGCACCTGGAGGAATCGGTCTATCTAGATCCGCGCCAGTCTGGCTTCCGGCCTTGGTTCAGCATGGGAACGGCATTGGTCACGTTGGTGGATGATCTCTGGAGGGCCAGAGATAGGGGCTGCTCCTCTATTAGATCTCTCAGCGGCTTTTGATATCATTGACCATGGTATCCTGCTGCGCCGGTTGGGGGTGTTGGGAATAGGCAGAACCGTCTTATGGTGGTTTCGCTCCTACCTCTCCGACCAGTCGCAGTCAGTATTGACAGGTGGGCAGAGGTTGACCTCTCGGTGTCTCACTTGTGGGGTGCCACAGGGGTCGGTCCTCTCGCCTCTCCAATTCAATATTTATGTAAAGTCACTGGGCGAGATCATCCAAGGCTTCGGGGTGGAGTTCCATCAGTACGCTGCCGTGGAAGTGATGACCCAGTGTCTGGAAGCTTTGTGAGTCTGAATGGGAAAGAACAGACTCAAGCTCAACCCCTCCAAGACTGAGTGGCTGTGGTTACCGGTGTCCTGATATATCCAGCTTGAACCATTGCTGGCTATTGGGGGCATAACAATGGCTCCCAAGGAAAGAGCACGTAAACTTGGGGGTCCTCCTGGATGCACAGCTGTCCTTGGAACATCATATAGCAGCCATCGCCAGGGGGACCTTCTACCAGGTCCGCCTGGTTCGTCAGTTGCGCCCCTTTCTCGATCGGCACTCCTTACGAACAGTCACTCAAGCACTCGTCAATTCCCATCTGGACTATTGCAACACTCTCTACATGGGGCTCCCCTTGAAATGCACCCGGAGACTCCAGCTTGTCCAGAATGCGGCTGCGCGGGGGATTTTTGGAGCGAGTGGGCGTGCCCACATAACCTCACTTCTGTGGGAGCTGCACTGACTGCCAGTGGTCTTCCGGATGCGTTTCAAGGTGTTGGTTACCACCTTCAAAGCGCTTCATGGTATAGGACCCAGTTATCTTCAGGACCGCATTCTACCAATGGATGCCTCCCACTGACCCACACGCTCCCACAGAGTGGGCCTTCTCAGGGTGCCGCCATTCAGACAATGTCGACTGGCGACCCCCAGGGGGAGAGCCTTCTCTGTGGCAGCGCCCATCCTCTGGAACGATCTCCCCCCTGCAATACGTACCATCTCTGACCTTCGGACCTTCCTCCGTGCCCCGAAGACCCACCTATTCCATCTGGCAGGTCTGACCTAGCTGTGCCCTTGTCCTCCTGTTCTTAATTTTTGGAGTTTTAGATGGGGTTTTAAATATTTTTAGTCAATTTTACATCTTTTTCAGCCTTGATTTAATCTTTTTGATTATGTTTTTATTGTCTGTATTTATAAATGTGTTTTATTTGGCCTGTTAGCCACCCTGAGTCCTCCGAGAGAAGGGTGGGGTATAAATAAAATTTGTATTCTTATTCTCTTAAGTATCTGTTTCCTTCTCTACTCATCAAAAGATATTGATGTGACAAAAGCGGAAAACCATAGGAGAGTCTAGAATTACATTATTCATCAGAATTCAGTATTCAACAGAGCTAAATTGATAAGTTTCTGTCATTTATTTATTTAATGCATCAAGTTTCTGCTTCCTTTTTTGTGTATGTGTGCATATGTCAAGTTTTATCAACCTTGATTTTTAAAAATAAAAATATTTGGTCCTGAATAGGGTGACATTTCTTAAAGTAGAGCAAGGGCACAATCGGTAATCCTCCTGAACTTGTAATTCCTGTTTGAGGAGCAGGTGGCAGTGGGGACAGGAGTTAGAGTTTTGCACAACATTGAGTTATCAATTGGTTGCAGCTATTCCTGGACTGGGAGATTCCACTCATTTTCATTCATGCCGTCTTGATTTGAAGACTGAACTATTGCAATATGCTCTACTTGGAGCTGTATTCAAAAGTTTCAGTGATGCAGAGTGTGCACTCTTAATGAAATTAGTTATTTGTTGCATGTGATCTCGTATTGGCCACTAGTTTGCATACAGGTGCAAGTCATGGTGTTGGTAGCGTCCTAAAAACCTTTAATGGCTTAGAAACATGTTATAGGGCTGTCTCTTCCTAGTTGTTTCTAGCAATACAACCCAATCCATCAGGAATGGTATGCTCCAGGTACTGTCAGATAAGAAGTTCAGAAGGAAAGCCCTCCTCCTCCTCCTCCTCCTCCTCCTCCTCCTCCTCTTCCTCCTCCTCCTCTTCCTCCTCCTCCTCCTCCTCCTCCTCCTCTTCCTCCTCCTCCTCCTCCTCCTCCTCCGGAACATCATATCTTCAAAAATCAGATTTCCCAGATCCTGCTGACCTTCCACAAGGTTTTGAAAACTTGTTTTGAACTTAACTCTGGGACCCCGGCTGTGTGTTGGTGCTTGTCTTCTGACTGAGTTAACAATTGCTTTATACTTTATTATGCTGTGTATTTTATTTTATTTTATTTACATTGGATGGGCTTTATTTAGTTCTAATCCATTTTTATTTTTAAAGTCATATATTTGAGATGAGCAATGATATTAGTATTAATTAATTACAGTTTTAAAGTTTCCAGCGAAAATCTGTATACATTCTGGTGTACATTTCTTCATTTGGCTGACTTTTGTTTGTAGTTCTGCTTATCTATGCAGTGTTTACAAACAATTTTTCTATGTTATGCGTTCTTTTCATGCTTATAGTTTTAATGCAAAACCCACATATTATACAGATCTACATGGTCATATTTATGACCATAAAAAGATTTATTGAAATTCTAGAACCTGAATGCATGTATCATCATTAAATGACTGTACAAATCTATATTTCTACAAAGTGTTTAGTGAACATTCTCCTAGGTCAATAATATGTTTTATTTCAGTTCAGCTTATTCTATGAGAAAAAGTAGCATCCATATGACAAATGACTGCCAATGTTGATTGAAGAAGTTCTTTATAATGTATAAATTGAGCGGTGTTGTTGTACAATGTGACACTGTTACTGACTATGAGTTATTACTGACCTTCAGTTATTGATATAAAAACAGCTGGTTCTGTCTATATGTGATATACCAAAAGAGACAGAACCCCCTGTATGTTTTTTTCATAACAATTTGCTAGAACACTGTCACCTACTGGTTGCTTGAAACATGATTAAGTCATATCTCCTCACTGCGGAAAGACAGGAAGAATTCTTTATATGCTACAAGGGACAGAGATCTAAGCACAACCTAAATTTTGGGGTTCCCTCTCTTATAGAAAGTCAAATATTTCGGCTTCTTAAATGGTCATCAAATTTATTACATCTTTTTTCTTTGAATTATTCATACATCACAAACAAAGTTGAACATAATATTTTACAATTAAAAAAGAAACCTCTAGTCACATGTGCATTTGACACATCTTGGTACCCTCTATTTACTTTGGATTTTACACCACCAAATCTTCAGCCAAGAGACTATCCCAGATGAAATATGAAGACTAGGATAGGGATAATTGATATGGGAAGCTGTGTTAGCATGTTATGGTAGTACTACTACTAAATAATTGAAAGTAGGATTGTTGCAATTACCGGAGATCTGATTCAAATTGAAGACTTTGATGTTTTAAAAGTCTTAAAATTTTATTCAAACTTATGATTTAAGATCTGAAGTCAACAAGAGTTTTCAAGACTTAAGAGAAGGCATCATGATTCAATTTATATGATATGTTGATTTGCAAAGAAATAGTTTGAGAAAAGCTTTCATATTTTTGCAACATTAAAAATAGGCTTTACAAGGTCTGTTTAGAATAATAAGTAAAGTTAAGAAAGTCATGTGCTATTGGATATTAATTGATTTGCAATTGATAAAGACATATTTACTGTGATTTAACAGCTTGTGCAGAATATAGAAACATTGCACATACATTTAACACTAATAAATATACTCACACTCTTCTAGCAGTTTAACTTAATATTCAGACTGCCTGTTCTGTTAATTAAAACACACACACACACATACAAAACACATTTGATTGCAAAAGTTATTGCACATTAATTAAACATTTATTCATTACCAAAGACAAATAGGCCAACTTTAAATGACCATTTTCATCAATAGCAATTTTATGCGTAGCAGTTAATATACTGCTTTGAATTCTAACAAAACACAGACTACTCTTTTATTCATATATATACACTTATCACAAAAAAAACCCCAAGTTACTATTTTATATCTTGCTATTTCATATTCTGTTTCAAAATATGCACAAGACCAAGGTTAGGATTAGTACTTTCTTTTAGTTATAGCTGATCTTTCATTAATGGTTATATTTTAACAATGAGGGAAGAGTTTTGTGAGTCTTGCATAAAGGAAAAGGCCACAGAAAAGAAGCAACATTATGCCTCTTTTTAAGACTCATTTAGGCATTTATTTTCCTACTTCTTTGTTAAATTTGAACCATACATTTGCTGATTTTCCAATCTCTACCATTTTATCTTGGCAAAACATTTCTTCCCTTTCTTATAATGCACCAAGGGCATGATAATTAATTGGTCATAAGCTTTTGGTTTTGCATATTTGATATGTATCTGTGAAGTAGTATTGCAATATAACAAACCAAGCATTTATTTAAAAGAAACATGTCCATTTAAAAAAATTTGATTTTTACTAAATATTATGATCAATACATATGTATTTTTTTTGCACATGTGTGAAAATCTGTGAAAAGGATCTCTTAGCAATGATTATCACTTGCAACTTAAGTAGGAATCTTTCGAGTCTAGAAGAATCCTCAGATTTCACACTAGGTCTATCTGGGAAGGTGCCATCCTTACCCAGAAATAGTAAAGTCTCAGTTCCAGAAGCTCCACTATAATGATGTATGAAAAAGTACTTCCGTTCACATGCTCTAAATCTCTTCCTGTTTCGATGTATGATGTATTCTAATATTTTGAAACAGGAGAAAAAGTTAGCACTGTCCTCTTTCTCCTTGTCATGCATGATTTTGTATATCTTGATTACGTACCATATTGCTTTTCTTCAAAAAATATTTCAAATATTCTATGTTTCTCATAAGGAACAGGCTGAGTCTCTTGATAATTTTATTTTCCTTCTTCTGCACTTTTTACAACTGTATTATATTGTCTTTAAAGTATATCAACCAGAATAGCAACACAGTATTCTTAATATGAAGTTACCATAAATTTGTATAATAGCATTATTGTTTTCTTAAAAGTTCCTAGAAAGTAAACAGTTTTTTTCATAGCTGACATTCATTGAGCAGACATCTTTTTTGCACCGTCCACCTTGATCCTAAGATACTTTTTACGGTAAGTTATAGTCCACTCAAGGGAACTCATCAGTATATATGTGAATTTAGATTTTGGATTGTATGTGTATAGCTCTGTTTTTACACAAATTGAACTGCATTTCCTGGGTTAAAGATGTGCTTCTTGAACACATAATGACCAACTGAAAATTTACATTGGAATTTCTTCATTAACATACAGAGGGGATGCAAATGGAGAAAATATGGAATAGAATAATAAATAAATAAATTACAACGAGCAGTTCTGTAACAGTAAATTTCTCAGAGCATCTTTACTCAAATGCCCAAATGTTGAGTATTCTTCTTCTTGTTATATTTGCCCATCTCAACAACTCTTTCTTTTCATACCACTAGTTTTCATATAAACTGGGTTCATATAATGATTTTCTGCCTTCATATATTTCAAGCCTCATCTCCTCTGTATATCAGTGCTACAGTAGATGTGATAATAAGAAGGCAGATGCTGTCGAAACGGGCAACTATATATCAAATTCTGCCTCCTTACTCCATAAAATCTACAACAGGTACGTAATCACAGCCTGCGGGTCATGTGCAATTCCCAGTATTCCAAGATCATAACTTCAGTAATAAAAAAGCCAGTTTCACTGGTATGGTCTTTGACATTTTCTTCAAAAATAATAGTGAAAATAAGAGAGGTTTCCTAGCAGCACCAATTCTCTTTTTCAACCTTAAAATTGTTCCAAGTCCTTGCAAAATACCCTGACACCACACTACTGAAATTTGGCCCTTTTATGCTGAGTGTTCGTGATGAAATTTTGGATTGGTTGTGAGGGAGATGTACTGAGGGCCTTTAAAGTGTAGAGATATAAGATCTTGCCATCCCCACTCTTAAAAAAAAACTGCATTCAGAACAGGATTTTATTTTTATTTATTTATCTTCATATTTGTATACCACCCTTCTCCCCGAAGGGACCCAGGGCGGTGCACAGCCATATAAAATAAACATAAATTCAACAATAACAAACAACAAAAGACACAATTTAAAATGATTTAAAATACAATAAAATATAAGG
>JANHFO010009780.1:118282-131298 GCA_032468095.1 Pareas carinatus | reverse complement strand
GGCTAAAACGGGCTCCTTTTTTTTATATATAGATGATCCGATGAAAATGCTGTACTTTTAATGATCCAACAGATATTTTTTGAATCCTGAATAATGCCAATGGCTGTTTCCTGAGGCTTATAAAATCACTGGAAGGACCACTGCTTCTCTCCTCTCATCTAAGAACATGAAAGAGCAAACGTGAGTTTGAAAGTGGGTTTTTATGATGATAGCAACCTCTCAAAATCTAACCATTTTGCTTTAGGAGCAGGTATGAATATTTTCTTTTCTACTACAGTCTCATTTGTGAATAACCCATGGAAACAAAGAACCTAATTAAGAACAACTGCTATGTACAGAAAAAAAAAGATTACCTTTACAAGCATATTGATAACTGTCATAGCTGATGAAAAATATATTGGAATTTCACATTTGCCAGGAGATAAAGAAAGGTCACTGATGCTAGTATTATCTACTGCTTAGAATAGTTACTAGCACAATTAAGAAGCAAGGCCTTCCTGTACAGTGGTCATTGAAAAAAGATCTTCACGGAGTTTGCTTTGCTCTTTGTAACAGAAATAATGCCATTTTATTTAATAACCCATTGCTGTGTGCAAAACACTCATACTTTACCTTGAGGAGGCATTTTCCACCATAGAGACCACTTGGTTTCCCTCACAGAGGCACAGAGGTGACACAAATCTCCTCAATGAGCATTTCAATTTTCTCCAAGGCCTTGTCTGAAAATTGTAAAGTTGGAAGAGGTTTTGGCATATGCATTCTGCATTTATAGCAGCTTTTCTTCTAAAGTGAAGGGCAAGAGCATTGATTTGCTGAGGAGTTTTGAGGGAGAGGTTTGAACAAATCTTGATCAAAGCAAAGCACTCATTCAAAACCTGCCATAGATAATTGTTTCCACACTTTATTTTTTTTCCCCAAATCTCCTTTTATAATAAGATTTTTAATTACACAGTTAAAGTTAGGGAGTAACTTATTCCTATTTTCTGTAAGTCATCGTGAAAGTTTTAAGTAAACAGTGGAACAAAAATGCCTAAAACAATTAAAATATACCACATGTAGAAAATGACTTTGAAGATGCTTCTTTCCACCATACTATAAGAGACATTTAGTAAAACCTACAACCTTATCTTGCTTAAATGCTTATCATTTTCAATTATAAGGAATATGTTTACTCACTCTAAAATTTTGCCAGACAAGTTTTATTTATAACAAAGTAAATATTTGAATACCTAAGAAGACTAAATCGTGTTACAAACAAACAATTATATTTCTGCAGACAGTTCAGAAACTAGACTTTCTAATTCAGTGTATTAAATTATATGGCATTTTAGCTCATTATCCTTTACCAATTTTGCCTTTTAGCAAAGGTTCAAGACACTGCTTAGATGGTGAAATATTTCAATCTGCTTTTTGTCAAGTGAGAACTGCTGAAGGGAAAATGCTGGAATTTTCAGATTCTTTCAGAAGCTGATATTTTCCATGGTGACCTATGATGACTCTTGGTGAACAGCAGAGGTAGGGACTTAACCTTAATCTAACAGCATTCTTAATCACTATAACAGAGCTGAAAGATGCAATTAGAACTGAAGCAAGCACAAGCATCAGCACATGGCACAATGCCTTTTCCAACAGTTTTACTGTACCTTTAAAGTGCCATTGGTTTTTTTTACTGTTGGAAATGTAACTTCATTGGCATTGAGTCTTCAGCAGCTCAGAAACTACTGACCAAGGGGGAGCAGTGAGGTACTGATAGAAATTTACTCTGTAGGAAGACAGTTGGTTATTACATTGCAGCTCATGAATGCTTACTTTTTTATTAAAACATGTTAGCCTGTAAAGGATTTATTCTATGTCATTTCTTTGTTTATCAGTTTGCATTCCCATGAGATTGCTATTGCAGATCACTTCTTTTTATCTTTATTTACAGGTAAAAATTCACGGAATATTTGTTTTATAAATCTTCCGGTAGCATATAGCTAGTTAGTATACTAGTGGACTAGTGCAAAGCTAGTGTTATGCTTTGCCGATCTTTTCATTATAATTCTAAAGCCTATTTTACCAATCACTGATCATGTCGCTTTCCCTCAAATTCACATTCACAAATTCATTAAAATTATTTACAAAATGCATTATGTAGAAAAGAAGGGCAAAAACATATAAAAAAGGATATTTTCAGAAATGTTCATCAAAGTACAAATTCTGGTGCAACCATTAAAGAAACAAGTTCAGTAAAACGTATATCTTTACAAATATGAGAAAATATAAAAATAGTTGAAATATTTGCAAAAAAATAAGAAATTGCAAGAAACAGTTGTCTCCAACTGCCTACCTCCTTATTGGCAAGGAACTAAGAAAACCAAAGGTCCCAACATATCTGCACATACAAAGTCCAGAAGGGTAAGAAACAAGGACAAGAAATAGAGTAAATTCTAATAATTTATTTTAAATTCACTAAAGGAAAATATTTTTGCTTTCTACATTTTAAAAGACACATGCTTTATTTGTATATTATTACTAGCTATATAGATGCTGTTCATGGTCTTTATTCAGCTTACCAGCCAAAACAGTTTTACATTTTCCTTTTGCTATGGTAAAATCTGATATGAATGTTGATATATTTTTAAAAATGTAGTAATTATTTTACCTTTATAGATAAGCTAAAAAAAAGTTTCTACTGAATGAAGTGTTGTAATGTCTATAAATAAACTGGACACCCTATAGAAAACAATCTCAAGGGACTGGATAGTGCTAGTAAAAAATAGAAGAGTTAGCAGTATCATTATATTATGAGAGAAAGGAATTGGCTGTTCCAGTTGTTTTCTTTCCATATCCAAATTCTTCTGGATATGTTAGGTTGAATATTTCTATGGAAGATATTTGGTTACAAGTAAGAATATTTCTAGCCGCAGGTAGGACTATAGATAGCAAATGAACGTTGAGCAAAAAAAATGTTGAACCTAGCCTCTAACTAACGCAAAACAATTCAGCCAATGTTCAGTTCTTTATTTACTTATACCTTGCAGACAGAATCTTGCCAGACTAAACCTTTACTACTTCAAGATAATGGATAACTGGGAGATTCTATAGTATGGTTACCCTAAATCTCTTCCTCTTCCTATGATTCATCTCTAAATTGTACCATCTCTTATCTTGTCCACTTCCTTGGATATGCTCCTTCCTTCCTGGGAAACTGCTGCATTACTGTCTCTCGCAAAATGCAGGATGAATTTCTAAACTCGACTTAACTTTGCCTTGAAAATCTCCTTGATGGCCAGAAAACTAGCTAGTTTTCCTATCAATTAAAAATTGTTCATTTCTTTACCTCACAGAAGCTGGGAGATGAATGTCTTATCCACGTTTCAAATCACATGCAATATGATTGGGAAAGCAGCTTCAGTGATCATCTCTCAAACCTTATATATTGACTATTGTTACAAATAAACTCTGCTCAGTTATATACATTCATATTCAATTTCAGTATGCAGTGCTTGACAACTCCGCTGATATTATTACTACTGTTTTTATTTACTTTTTACTTTACTTTTATTTGATTTCTATACCGCCCTTCTCCCCAAACAGGACCCAGGGCGGTGTACAGCCACAATAAAAAAACATACAAGGGAGATACAATACCAAAAACAAAAATTACAGAGATTAAAACCAATTTAAAATGACAATATAGAAAGGCTGAAGTCAATTTTAAAACCAATTTGAATCTAATAACATACAATAAAATCTCTAAAAACTATGTTCACAAGGAAGGAGGTAGAATGTAAGATCAGGCCAACCCGGCCTTTATAAATAGATGAGTTTTAAGCATTTTTCTGAAGGTTCGTAAGTCTCTTTCTCCCCCTCTCTTTTTCTTCTCTCTGTCTCCCTGTCTAAGCTTCTCCATCTCCCTCCCTCCCCATTATCCCTCTTTCTTTCTCCTTTGCTTCTCTCATCTTCCTGGCAAAAAGATCAGTAGCGCTCCTCCTCAATGTTAAAGTTCTTTTGTGCATTTTGCATGGCCCACGCGGCTGTTTAAGTTTTGTGGCCACCAGACACTCAGCTGGCTGGCATGCAACGCTAAGCCTGCCAGCTGATCAGCGCAGTTATTTCCTGTCCGAAGTAAGTGCATGCGCAGTGTGTTTTTTCGTAAATGTTTATTAAATCTGTTAAAACCGGCAGTAACATGTTAGATCAGCTGGCTGACATGTAGCGCTAAGCCTGCCAGCTAATCAGCATGCTTATTGTGTCCCCTCCTCTTCTCCAGCTCCTACTCAGGCCCGGCATCGCAGCTTCGTTTTTCCCAGCAATGCTCACAAGGGTCCTTAGCAAAGGTGACTAAGCACCTGCCTGAAGGGCCAGAGAAGGGGAGCTTATGTTGATTAGGATTTCCCAATCTTTGCTTCTTTGCTTCTCTCAGCTTCCTGGGCCAAAGAACTGTATCATTGGGGAGGAGCTGAAGTAATCATATCAGGTGGCTTTCGGGCAGTGCTAAGCCTGCAAGCTGATCAGCGCTGTTTTCCCCTCTTTCCATCCCTATTCCCTCTCCTCCGCAGTGCTAACATTTTTTGCAGGCTTTTCTCCCTGCTCCTGCTGGCGCTGTGCGGCTGTTTATGTTTTGTGGCCACCTGGCTCTAACACGTTAGATCAGCTGGCTGGCTGGCAGCGCTAAGCCTGCCAGCTGATCAGTGCAGTTATTGTAAGCACGTGCACAGTGGTTTTTCAAAAACAGTTACATAACTCTGTTAAAAATTAATATTCAGAAAAATCGTTTCTTAGTGAATGTCTAGACGGCAAGACCAAGGTGTATAGCCAGTTTCATCTTTCTAGTGTTAATGGTTTTAGAGATATCGTGATGAGTCAGATAGTTAGCCAGTGAGTCCTTGAATGAATGAATGAATCGTTAAGTAGCCTTCCTGCAAAATATTTGGTTGGACTAATCACTTTTTCTTGGATAAGTGTGAAGATTTCATGTTTGCCAGTTACGAATAGTGACACCTGGTGGTCCCTGATTATAGGGATGGAACATTCAGTTCCGTATTTGTTCTTCAGTCTAGACTAGGAACATGACAGGCAGATACCAATGATTTATTAACAGGAAAAATTCACCAGAAAAGAAAGGGAGACTCCATCCCTGTAATCAGGGACTACCAGATGTCACTCCTCGTAAGAGTCTAATACTCCCTGGACTAAGCTGGCAAATGGGTGAGCCTGTGGTACAATGGCTAAGGCAACTGCCTCGCAAGTAAACCAGCGCAGGTTCAAATCCCAGTCTGGTGTTTCAGCTGGGGTCAGGGTGTGGTTCACTGATGACACCATAATAAGCTAGAAATGGCTGTTCAAGTTTCCCTTCCTTTTCTGGTGAATTTTTCCTGTTAATATTTCATGTTTGTGTTGGAGTGACCGCTGCCATTTTTAAATTTGCTGCCTGCAGCAAGATATCTCTCCTAACCACTAATATCAAACAGTCAGAGAGAAAAAATGTTATACTGAAATATAGTGGCAGAAAAGGAATAGCTGCTGTACACTAATACATTTTTTTTAAAACTCTCATTGATAGAAGATAGGTTGTAAAAATGGTGGAGAAGTCACCGGACGTTACCCTTCTGTGATAGAATTTGGAAAATATGAGATCCAGACTTGGTACTCCTCGCCTTATCCTCATGAATATGCAAGGTAAGAGGACTGTCCCTCTACATATATATATATATATATACACACAATGTATATGTGTATACACACACACTACAGAGAATGGAAAGAAAATGTGATCCATACAATGACGCAGTCAATATCAGGAGCCGTGGTGGCGCAGTGGTTAGGATACAGCATTGCAGGCTAATTCTGTTGCCTGCCAGCAGTTTAGCAGTTTGATTCTCACCAGCTCAAGGTAGACTCAGCCTTCCATCCTTCCAAGATCGGTAAAATGAGGACCCAGATAGTTGAGGGAAACAGACTGACTCTCTAAAACCACTTATAGAGGGCTGTAAAGCACCATGGAGCGGTATATAAGTCTAAGTATTATTGCTATCATCCCATTGCGGCAAATATAGCTGTTACCATTTACAAGATATTTCCGATTCAGACGTTGTGAACGTTGAATTCTGCACTATAAAACTCTGCTCCTAAAACCATATACAGCTGGGGTCCCCAACCCCCTGTCCATGGACCAGCACTGGACCGTGGCATGCCAGCAACCGGACTGCGCAAACTAGCCAAGCCTCATTTGTAGGATGCAGGCAGCACACAAAATCACACCCTTTCCGGTCCCTGGAAAAACCTCTCTCTATGGAACCGGTCCCTCAAGCCCAAAAAGTTGGGTGCCACTGATATACAATATTTTTGTCATTGAAATAACTTTAAAAAAGAGCTGGACTCTGCCTCACCCCAAAAATAGACATCAAATTACGGTTCTGCTACTATCAGTTGACAAAATATGTGCAGTTACATCATCAGTAGGGATGATGGGTTCCAACTGAATGAATGCAATATTTATAGGGAGTTATGCAGCTGGAGCGTTCCTTTGTGCTATGTATTATTAAATGGGTATTTGATTATTATCAATGTAAGGGTTGTTTTTATTCCAGGTAGGGGCAGAATATCTGTTTTAATCTTTTCCTTCTGTCTCTTTTAATTCATCTGGAAAAATAAAGGTGAATCTGATTTGTTGAAAGCATTTCGTACTGATACTCTGATTTTAAACTTCAACAGACTATCAAAGCTTTTCTTGTGTGAATTCTGTCTTAAATACATGAAAAGTAAAAATATCTTGCTAAGGCACGCAAAGAAGTGTGGCTGGTTTCATCCTCCAGCCAATGAGATCTACAGGAGGAAGGACCTTTCGGTGTTTGAGGTAGGTGGATATTCCCTTGTCCACTGTACTGTGTGTGGTTGAAGATTAGATACGTATGCAATAGGCCTTTTTTAATCAGGTGCCCAGTTTTTTCTGAGTACAGAAGGGAATAAATTACTTCCTTTGTTTTTGAGCCTCAGACTAGGGGCTTTAGCAGGCCTGTCACTAGGTGACTCCCTTTTTTATTACAGCAAGAAGTTTTACAAGCTGGCAAAGAAAGAAAGGGAGTCTCGGATGGCCATTTCTACCTTATTAACTTTCATCAGCAAGCCATACCCTTGATGGAATGCCAAGGTTCGAATCCCATCAAGGATATGCCTTGCTGAATAATCATAATCATAATCACAATCTGGTAAGCTGCTGCAAGAAGACCGCACAGACTGACTACAAACAGCAGCATGACAAAGTAACAAAAATGGTGCATTGGAAGAACTGCAAGAAATATCATTTGCCTGCAAGCAAGAACTGGTGGAACCATAAAATAGACAAAGTCATAGAAAATTAAGAAGTTAAACTGCTCTGGGATTTTAGAATCCAAACAGACAGGCACCTACCACATAACATCCCAAACGTAACAATTATCAAAAAGAAAGACAAAAAAGTCTGGATTGTGGATGTGACAGTGCCTGGAGACAGCAGAATAGAAGAGAAAGAAATGGAGAAGATCACAAAATACGAAGACTTATAAATAGAAATAGAACGACTCTGGCAAAAGCGAGCAAGGGTAGTCCCAATAGTCATAGGCGCCTTAGGTGCAATCCCAAAACAACTGGAGCATGACTTGAACACCTTCAGCATTGACAGATTCGCCCTCAGTCAGTTGCAAAAGGCAGCCTTACTGGGAACAGCTTCCATCCTGCGATGGTACCTGTAACACCACCAACATCCACATCTGCCTATCCCAGGTCCTTGATAAGGACCCGATAGATAGACAAAAATGCCAAATCCAGTCTGAATATCTGGCAGACTGTGCTATGAACCATCATCATCATCATCATCTAGAAATGGCCATCCATGGCTCCCTTTCTTTCTTTGCCAGCTTGTAAAACCTCTTGATATATGCAATATTTTTGGGCTGTGTTTTCCTCTGATTATTAGAGTCTTAACCATTTGTCCTAGTAGATTTATTGCATAGCTACAGATCATTCTTCATCTTTTCAAGTCTTTTGATACTTCACATTCACCGTTTCCAGCCAAACAGTGTTTCTGCTGCTTGTTTTGGTTTCTGGGCTTCTGGACCAGTTCCTTAATATGAATTGTGAAGAATTAATTATTGATTTATAAATAACCTACCCTTTGCTGAGAAGTTGATTGACAGTGAGCATAATGGTCATTTTTTTTTAGACTAGCATCAGCCTGCACATTCATTGACATCCTTTGTACAATTGATGGGATCGTTTTTCAATGAAATAAAAACTATGGAATAAATGAACTAGCTTCAGGTGGGATTGGTAGCCTGCTCTCCTCAGATTTATTTCAAGTAGATTTTAAAGCCCTTAAGCCATCAATTTGTACAGGTAGTCCTCAACTTACATCCACAACTGAACCCCGAAATTTATGTTGCTAAGTGAGACATTTGTTAAGTGAGGTTTTTTTACTCACTATTTTATGACTTCCCTCGCCACATTTGTTAAGTGAATCACTGCAGTTCTTAAATGAGTAACCTGGTTGTTAAGTAAATCTGGTTTCCCCATCGACTTTGCTTGTCAGAAGGTCGCAGAACGGGGTCACATGGCCCCAGAACACGGTAACCGCCATAAATGTGAGTCAGTTGTCAAGCAACCTAATGTAAATCATGTGACCATGGGAATGCTGCAACGGTCATAGGTGTGAAAAAATGGTCATAAGGCCCTTTTTTCAATGCCATTGTAACTTTGAACGGTCACTAAGTGAACTGTTAAGTCGAGGGCTACCTGTACTTATTTAATTAGTGACTGACAAAAATGGAAAAGAACAAAAAGTAAACTAAAGCAAATAAATACATATAATATACTAAAAATGGAGAATAAATCACAAAATATGACATTAACTCCTCTATGACTATATTAATACAGTTATTATCTGGTTGAAAAATCTAAAACAGTATGTATAAAATAATAAAAGCTACATACCCCCTACAATGCATTAGTTAAGATGCATCAGACTAAAAGTAATATTTAAAACAAAGATAGATATGCCTTTAACCAATTATATTGTGATTTCATCGCAACAGCACAAAATGTATCTGCTGCACATATAATGAATAGTTATAAATCCTGAAGGAGGTTCATATAAAATTTATCTCGATAAATTTACAGTTAAACACAAGTTCAGCTTGTTTACATCCGAATGTGTTTGCTAAACAGTATTTAAACCGTAGCCATTTTCCAGACTTTCTTAGACGGTTACTCAGATCTGAAAGTCACGTATGTTGCATTTGACAGTTTAACTAACACAAATGGAAAATAAAATCTCAAAAATGTTAAGAGAAAGCTTTACTTTACCTTCTTCTTTCCTGAAGTAATTAAGCTAGAAACCTAGAAGACCACATTTGAAATGTATAATTAATACCCATTTAGACCTCTGCAAAAGCTCTGTGTTTTATAAATAGGAACTTTACCTCAAGTCTCTGCATTAAAAAAAAAAAACATTGCTGTTCTGCAAATGATTGTAACTTACCTTACGTTGCACAGTGATAAACAGTGATATAACCTTACGTATCCTGGATCCCCATTTACTATGCTGGCTTTAGAATGTTTTTGTGTGAAGTTTTAGGAAGCCAGAAGGAAGAACAGGCAATTATCATTCAATCCCATGTCATTTGTTTTATTTCTGTTTTATGTGAGATATAGACTCCAAGGGAGGGGTATAGGACAACTGGCCGCTGCTAACTGGCCACCGCCACCACGGGACCGTCATGTCACCACGGGGCCACCTGGGCACATAATATTTGGGCACTGCCCATCTCGCTACCATATGGGGCTGCCAGACTGTGGATCAACAGAACAGACTGTGGGTGCACATTTACTAGCTGTGAGGTCTCCTTTTCAAATACTCTCATCCTGCTCTCATCCTGCTCTCTTCCACCTCCCTCTGGCTTCCAAACTTCTCTCCTTTTCAAATACTGTCATCCTACCCTCCCTCTTCCACCACCCTCCCTGGCGGCGAGATGAGCAGCGGCCAAAAATTATGTGGCCAGGTGGCCCCATGTCAACATGACGGTTCCGTGGTGACGATGGCCAGTCAGCGGCGGCCAGTTGTCCCATTCCCCCAAGGGAGAGAGAGCATCTGGAGATTTGGAGGTACCATGCTATTGTCCCATCCAAATCTGACTTGGTCTTTCTAGGGAGGAACTACCAAATTGACTAGAATAAAGCCAGGAATGAGTAGTTCTCTGTGTAGGGATTTATTTGAACTGTATACAGGAACAAATGCCTTTTTTTAGATGGAGCTGGACTATTCCTAAAGACGTCATTCTGGTGGCTGTCCTTAGAAAGTGGCTTTTAAATTCTTATACCAGCTGATCATATCTGACGGATGACCTGCTCATAGTAACTCATCTGCGCCTCAGATTACTGCTATGTATTTTGCATATTCAGGGTTTTGAACTGATGATTTATAAAGGACTCTTGAGGTTAAGTCAAGCGGCAAGTAAAGTGAATCAGAAGAGCTGTGTAATTTCTTAGGAATATTGGTTGCTCACATCTAACCTGAAAGGCTTTATGTCAGGGGTGTCAGACCCATTGTCATTGCGGGCCAATGCTACTGCCGCTGCAGCCAGCACAGCCCACCCTCCCCCATCCCCCACTGCGACCCCCTAGAGATCCCTGCCATCCCCCGCGATCCCTGAGGACAACCCCCAAGGATCCCCCATGATTCCCCTGTGGCTGCTGATGGCCTCCCCACGGCCAAAGACCCCCTATCCCCACCTTCACCCCCACTTCCAGGAAGCTCCTTACTTAGCGCCATGTCTGGCCTTCGGGCTGGATACAGTCAATCTGCAGGCTGTATCTGGCCCGTGGGCCGTCTGTTTGACATATATGCTTTAGATGTTACAGTTTAGTACTTCCTACATTACGTCAACTGCAAGCTATTCATGTTTTGGGTTTGCTACTGTAGAATTTGGAGTTGCCAGTCTGTATTGACTTCCATTGAGAGCAGCTTTGTGTCTTTTTAGACCAGAAAGGCAGAATACAGTTGTATAGAGATAATTAACTGTATCATATATAATATTTGTTTTGATAGGTAAGAAAGGAAGAAGAATGAATGGGATAGGGAAAATATTGTGAAGGTACCTGAAAGTATATTTATAAAAGTATTCTAATGCTTCAGTTTTAAAATCGCAGTGGTATATTAAAAAAAGCAGGATCTTAAAATAATATTTAGTCCTTGAGTATTTAAGGTGTTTTATAGCTGCAGTATTTTATCAAGTTAGTTGACCAGGGGTTGCGGGGGGGTTGTTGGTTCATAATAACCACATGTATTATAGCTTCTGTTTTTATTTATGAATCTTTTTTCTGATTATTAATAATACTTTGATACATTATTTTTATAAGAAACACGTTTTTGTATTCTTACCTGAAATATAGGTAAATCTGTAGAGCTTACCACTATAAGCTATTAATGAGAGGGCAAAAATTCATAACCAAAATTACAGAAGGATTCCCTAATTCTTAAGAGATATAAGAATATAAGATCAAGTAAATTTCAACCAGAGACCCAATTTAGTATAGTAATTAAGGCATCAGGCTAGGAATTGGGAGACCGTGAGTTCTAGTCCTGCCGTAGGCCTAAACCAGCAAAATGACCCTGAACCAGTCACTCCCTCTGAGCAGGAAACCAGGTAATGGCAAGCCACTTTCAAAATTTTGCCAAGGAAACTGCAGGAACTCGACCAGACAGTGGCTAAGAATCAAAACTGACTTGAAGGAACCAAATATATATATTATACAAACTAGCTGCCGGTACCCATGCTGCACTACAGGGATTACCAAGAAAATTGAATGTTGGGTAAGAAAATAGAAGCGTGTAATTGAAACCTTGGTCGGATTTCCCCCCCAATCCCCATTTTGTAATTTTCGGGCCTACTGCTCCTATCCAGCCCTGCACTCACCTACCCTGCTGCTCCTCGCCCGTTTGGAGATTAGAGTGATGTAATTGTGCTCTCCCGAAAAACTAAAAATTAAACAACAGGCTGCGAAAGCTCTCCAATCAGGAGAAAGGTAACAAACAGTGTTGGATGTTTTGTCCAATCAGAACCCTGTACCCATCCGGAATTAAAATTTTAAAATAATTCACTTAATATTTTGAAAAATCCTTTCTTAGTGAGCGCCTAGATGCCAAGACGAACCTATGCACCAAATTTCCTGTTTGTAGCTTTTATAGTTTTCGAGATCTGGTGATGAGTGAGTGAGTCAGTCAGTCAGTTTTTCGCATTTATATATATAGCCAAAAATCAGTCTGGGTGAAACTGCCATTGTTACTGAACTTTTGCATAAACTTAGCCTTTGTATAATCTTTGGATTTGTATCATATTAGCATCTTTAATTCTATCTGAGAACTGCTCTAAAGCATGCCAAATTAGATTCTTATTTGCAAATGTGATAGTACAGAAAGTGAGAGTCATGTTATGTTCTACTTTTTGCATAACCCCTCAAGGCTGTTAAGCTTATTAAAGCTTAACTTAGCTTAAATAATGTGCCCACAGAGTTGGTGTCTAATTAGAGGGAAATGAACAAAAAATAGCAAATTTGGATTTCACAGGAAGAATGGCACAGGTAGTTGACTGTTCCTTACAAACATCACCTGCGGTGGGCTTCTGCCATGCTAAGATACTGATGTAGAAAATTCTCTCCTTCCTAGGTTGATGGGAACATCAGCAAGATTTATTGCCAAAACCTTTGCTTGTTAGCAAAGCTCTTTCTTGACCACAAAACCTTATACTATGATGTTGAGCCATTCCTTTTCTATGTTCTCACCAAGAATGATGAAAAAGGGTGCCACTTAGTTGGATACTTCTCTAAGGTAAAAGTTTGATCTTTCGCCATTTCCAGAGTCTCTCGCTTTTATGCAGAATGTTTGTTGGGAAACAGCCTTTCCAATGGGAAGGAACACATTTTTTTCTGCTTGAAAATAATGATGCCATTATCCTTTTAAAAAAGGTTCTGAACATAGGTTGGATTTAGGTAAAAAAACA
>JANHFO010009780.1:0-11243 GCA_032468095.1 Pareas carinatus | reverse complement strand
AAGAAAGAAAGAAAGAAAGAAAGAAAGAAAGAAAGAAAGAAAGAAAGAAAGAAAGAAAGAAAGAAAGAAAGAATGAGTCTAGACAGTTTGTGCTCATAGCTATGAAGTGAATTAGGCAGGAAGATGATGAATGGGACCCCAAATTACACTAAATTTTTATTGATTGTGTAAACATATTGGCAATGTTTGTATGTTATGCTACATCTTATTAGGTAAGATTAGGGTTTGGTCTGAAAGCCAAACAAACATTAACTTTTGGCAAACCTTTCTTAATTTTTTCTCCCTATGAAATAAGTTTCTGCTACTTTTGCTCACTTTTGTAACATGTGAAAATGTATTTTGGAGGCATTTCTTGAGCTGATATTTCTAAACAGGATGATGTCCAGGGGCAGAAAATGGAATGAAAATGAGGTATGGGGTACCAAGGAAGCTTTTGATTGCCAAACTAATGATGAAAAAATAAAGACATTCACCCCACACTCCTTTTGGCTATTCAGGAGCATTATACTCCACTCACAAAAAGATCAACAACACTATATTTTTTTTATCAAACGGACTGTATATGGTATGAAAAATTGATGTCGAATTTTCTTTCAGCAGGTGTGAATTCAGTCAATGAGGGAGCCAAGGTCAGCCAGAATTGAGAGATATGCTCTGCAAGACTTTGAGCTCCTCCATAACTATTGTGCTATCAATCTTTTTGCCCAGCTACTTAGCAAATGACTCTGAAAAATGTCATTGGAAATGATCCGTGCAACATTTGCTTCATTTCCAGTGATTAGGAAATAGTTCCCAATTATTCCTGTGGAGGAGGAATATCCCTGGCAAATTCCATTTTAATAGAGAGCTAATGTTGATTCTCCATTCTTTCCTTTGCATTTCACTGTAGAAATAATGCTGAAATTTTCACATAAAGGGCCAATATGATTTCACACACAGCCCCAAATTATTTTCCTGTAAATCAGACACATAATACATAGTTATGGCCCTCACTTTGGTACTGAAAGTATGAATACACTAGGGAGTGTAAGGTGCTTGCAGATGCTATGAAGGCTGTCTAAATTCCTTATGCAGATTTTGCCCTAGGGAAGCATTTTTAAAAAGCAATACTTACTTACAAATAGCCCTACTGGAACTACTGGGAGTAGTCTAAGCAGAATTGTCACCAAGGTCCAGTTTCTTTTCCTTCTTGGATTTTTTCTATATTGACTTTTAAGGATTATACTACTGCTTAAAATCAAGTAGTTCAGCTATTTCTAGGCAAAATTTTAACTTTTTCTTTGGAATACATTTTATTATAGCAACAGCAGTTAGACTTATATGCCTCTTCACAGAGCTTTATAGGCCTCTCTAAGTGGTTTACAGAAATCAGCATATTGCCCCCAACAATTTGAGTCCTCATTTGACCGACCTCGAAAGGATGGAAGGCTGAGTCAACCTTGAGCTGGTGGGACTCGAACTGCTGAGCTTTCTGGCAGCCGACTGTTAACAGAAGTAGATTGCAGTACTGCACTCTAACCACTGTGCCACCACAGCTCTTAATGGCATCTCTTATCGAGATGTCGATTCATAAGGCAGACTAGACTTTGCTGTAGTACCTCTGCAGCTTCATCTTCTTTCAAATGGAGGAAGTAATAGCGTAAGAAAGTTGTGTTTCAGAGCAGAGGTGTCCAACCTCGGTCCCTTTAAGGCTTGTGGACTTCAACTCCCAGAATTCCTATACACATGCCTATGCACACACAATTGGCACAGTGATCATTATACTTTTTCATTTTTTCAAAAAAAAAAAAAGCAGAACAAAGCACTGAGTTTAAATTCTCAAATTGGAAAAAAAAATCAGGACAAGGTCCCGATGCTTATCATTATATATCCTGTATGGATACAAAAAATCCAGCAATCAGCATCTAATTAACCTATGGTGCTTACTTCTGGAAGAAAATATAGAAGAAAACATTAGGTTTATACATGAAATGCATTTACAGTTAATCTACACAGGATAAATCTATATAATATTATTATAAGTATTACATTTCAAGGCTATCATATTTGCCAACTAGATTGAAAATAAATTGCAGCTAACATATGTTTTGCAGAATTCATTTTAGCGTATATTGAGATCTTTAAAATGATTAATTCACATTTTTCTTGAAGGATTTTTCTTTCTTTCTTTCTGGTCACCTCTATTAAGACCCAAAACAGATTAGGGAATTGTATGAATGTTTGGTTTTGAAACTACATTGCATTTTCTACTTGAATCAAGCAAATTCTTTTTTAGCTAATTCTTTTTTTAAAACAATTTTGTTCACCTTGTCACCGATGTTTTGAGCATAAACTTGCTTTTGTGACTGAAAAATTTGTAAACCAAGGTAAAGGAATTGTAGATTAGGAGCAATGGCACTTGTAAGGATTTAAAGACTTTTTAGATTCCAAAGTAAACACAAGAAAAACAAAATATATAACCTTAAAGGCAACACAGAGAAAATCAGAATTATTTTTAAATAGAAGAACATGCTGTTCTGAAGTTATGTCAAGGCTTATTCACTATCACTGTTTGTGTTATGCCTTCCTCAGTACTGGTTTGATAAAACCAGAAAAAGAAAACAAAATTTTAAGCATTTGGAATACTCTACTTACCTGTAGAATAAGTAGTTGTATGTATGTATAAAGAATTGCACCAATATGTGGGGGCACATCATATTCATCTTATTCTAAATACATATTAATGAAAATGTTTCTATAATGTCATCATCATCATCCATTATCCACCAACCATCATAATTCATTACCTGTCTACTTCTGGCAGATGTTCATTTGAAACATCCTGCATAAAGCAAATGATATGATGATCACTTATATCAGGGATTCATTTGCGATGTAGCAGAATGAACATGGAGAGAAAATAAATCTGTGGGTACAATTGTTAATTTCCAGGAAGCCGAAATCTTGCACTATCAAGGTCCTACTTGCATAGAACTAAGTGTATGTCCAGAGTCACATGTATGTATGCATGTACATCAGCAAAGTTTATTCAGAACATTCATGAAGCTGAAGACTTCCGATACTCTGAAGTCTGTGCAAAGGAGTTTCTTTAGTGGAACCCTGTTTACGAATTATGGCTGGAGCACTTTCTGTGAAGAACTGTCCCTACCAAATGGAATTCAACCAATGATGATATTATGCCTTTCCAGTGTCAAGAGATCTTTCTATTTAACCAAGTTTTTAAAAATGATTTTATGGATCCTCTCTGCTCTTGCTCTCATCTAGTGATATACAAAACAAGAAGATGTGCAAATTTTAATTTAGCTTTCTTATCAAAACAATCTGCCCTTGGGTGAAGACAGGCGCTTTTTTTTTATTAGTGTGTGCATTTGAGCCAGAGGGAATGCCTGGTGACTGCCTCTGCTAGTTCCTGCAGTTTTCTTGGCAAGATTTTAGAAGTGGCTTGTCATTGTCTCATCCTTAGGGCTGTAAGAGAAAGATTGGCCCAAAGTCACTGACTTTATGTCTAATATGGGACGAAAGCTCACTTTCTCATGGTTTTTTTGGTTGTTGTTACTTTAACCACTGCCCCAAAGTGGCAAGAGTTTTGTATTGTTTTGTTTTATGCTTTTAACTCATTCTAGAAACTTCCTGGATTATTCCCTGCAGTTTTCCTGGCAAGATTTCAAAGGTCATTTTATGGACTATGTCACCCAGTTGACTTTGCGTCTAAGATGGGACTAAAATTCATAGTCTCTCATTTCTAGAATACTGTCTTAACAAACACTGCTACTGGTATAATATTGCTAGCTATGCTATCATTCAGCAATGAATATAAAAAGTAAAAGGTTATCCTGTTAACCTGATGGATTCAGAACAATAGTTTAAACTATTTTTGAAATAGCACCATCTTTCTTTAACACTTTCTCTAGGTCCTTTGCTATATTTTATATGTCAGAATTTTGGATTTTTCTTGGAGTCTCAGTGTTTTGGCTCACATTCTGGAACATCTCTCCTTGTCACGTGTTGGACTCTGTCTCCCGACATCTGCCTTCTGCTTCTTTTTATTATTCTGTAATAAAGACACGGGAGTTCTTTCCTTTTCAGGCACAACCACACACAGCTATACCGATGCAGGTACTGTTTTACCAATTCTCTCCCTTGTGGACTTGATAAAGACACCCTGAATGTTTAACTGAAATGGTGTGATAATATAAAGAACATGGGGATAAACTCATCATCTGCAGAAATAGCAAATAAGCTTGCTTCAAGATAGGGGAATATACTAGCAAAAAGAGATAGGGCAAGAGAAATTCATCTGATGGCTAGCTGTAGGCTTGAATCTTGGCCACTAGATGGAAGCACTAGTCTGTACTAATAATTCCACGAACAAGACTTCAAAAGAGAAATAGGAAAAGAGAGTGTACATACTTAATGTTTACTGAGCTGATAGCTTTGGCCAAAGACAAACTGCTCAGGATTGTGGCTGTCATTGTCCATAAGAGAACAATTAGAAGATATGGGGAGAGGGGAAAAGCAGCCACACTGAAGTCAACTTTTACAGCAGAATCACAAAAAGGAGTTGCTTACAAAATCTTATGACAGATCAGCTATGCTTTCAACTTATGAACTTGAATTCATTCTTTGTGAGCCCCTTCTTCAAGCGCTCTAAAAGCTCTTATTCGGATAAAAAGGAGTCTGGTCTTTAAAAAAGCTTTCCCAGCATTAATTGGTAACACACAACTTTTATAACACTCCTTGTAAACCAAGTCAGATCTAAATTCATTGCAAGGCCATGTAACCCTTTAGTGCAACGAAATGAAATGTCAAGCATTGTTCCCCAAACATTTGAAAATGACATTTTTATGGTCCAATGAATTGTACAAGTGATTGAGAACCCCCTCTATTAATTACTATGACATTCCATTCATTTTGTTTTCCTTGTAGGGAAAAAAACACATGGCTTTTGTGCACCACCATATTGGAGGCCACTAAATCTATAGGTCACCCACAAAACTATTTTCCTCTCATAATACTAGAACTCAAGATTACCAAATTAAAATGATTTACATGAACTTGTCAGACAGGGGTAGAGATGCTGCCCAAGGAATGATCAGATGAGAGAGGGTATAGCCCCCAGCTGCATAAAAGGCAGAGGAAAAAACTCAAAAAGGCACCTTCTTAACCTATCAGACTATAAGAGAGATGGTTGGAGATTTGTACTTTCAGACTTGCAACATTCTGTTCATTTGGCCTTACAATAAAGTAGAATTAGCTCATCTGGTCATGTTTCCTATCTGATCTGCCTAGGAAGACTGACATCAGTCTTGCATAGATTTTCTAGACATTTTGACAGGTGGACAAGGCTAAGGTGAACTGTCGAAGAAGAAAAAGAGCCATTTGTTTATCTTGACCTTTGATCTAAACTGAGAGATTGCGAAGATTGTAGCCCTGAGTAGTCTAGAAATTGTGCTAACAAATTTCAGCAGCATCCACCAAGAAGCAGCATAACGGGGATTGTAGGCAATTAATTAGGGCTAACACTTAAGCCTTTCAAGCTCTAATCTCCTCAATACTTTCCCATATTTAATGATATTATTGTCCCACCTACAAGTGTCCTAGGTCATCAACGCAAACTAAAAACAAGCACGAATGGTCTCAAATGAAAAGGTCCCCCCTGCGCATCCAATTTAGGATGTGTGAGAGAGGTGAGCAGTTTAAATAGCCAGGGTCACATGGCATAAGAGTATTCTCCCCTCTGGATGAGGCTACAGAGCATTGCAAACCAAAACAACCAGACATAAGGACAGTTTATTCCATCATGACATCAACCTACTAAACAGCTGATTCACAGAACAGTGTTAGTGCGGAGGGTGTCCTGACAAGATGAAATAGTTTTTGTCCGCACTTTAAAACAAGACACGATGAACGTTACGCACTTTAAAGCTATGAATGTTTCTTATGCTTATATACTTAATTGATTATGCCTATATATGCCTATATATATATATAAATGATCACGATTATGCTTATATATTCTAAACCGACTATGAAGGTATCTTGATTGTATTCTCGTTGTGTAGGTATGTAGTTTTTGAGCACTATCACTTAAGACAAATTCCTTGTGTGTCCTAAATTTTGATTCTGATTCTGATTCTGGAAGAAACATGGATTGTTAGTGAAGGATGGGTAGATAGATACACAGAAGCTTAGTAAACGGTGGTGCATAAACTAGATTTAGCCATATGTCCTTTTCTTTTCGTGAATTTATTGATTTGTGCAAGTTCTTTAAAATTCTGTTTTTATAGGGTCCAATTTTTGAAGGAAGCGTATTTCACATTTGGAGTGATCCATATACGATATCTGATTACCAGGCCCTCGAAGGAAGCTAAGTAATATTTGTAGAAAATAATATCTGGTGACTGTATTTCAGATAACAAGGTCGGTTGTTATTTAAAATTTTTAAAGAGAGGTGTATACATGGCATTCTCCAGATATTTGAACTACATTGTCATAAGGCTAGAAACTTGTTGTCCAAGACATCTGTTGCCCATCATGTTTTCAAATGTTAAAGCCTAAAAAAAGACTTAATTTACAGTGCAGATCATTCAGTATCAGAATGATATTAATATATTTCTTACAGATGACTTTCCATACTCTAGAACTCTAGTAGTGTAGACCATACTATGTCATGTGGTGACCTTTTCCATTGTAAGAAATGTTCCTCCTCCTGTCTTGCCTAAACCTTCTTTTAATTATTTTTTAACCTCTTCTGGTTTTACCCTCTGGCGCAATAAAGAATAGCTCCATTTCTTCTTCTGTGTGACAATGCTTCAGATATTTGATCCAGATCCTTTAACGCTTCCTCCTAAGGTTTGGATTTCATGAGCTTTATTCATGTGATAGCTCTCTTCTGAACTTGCTGGAATCTAATTATTCTATTGATTTATTTAAACAATCTATATGGTCACCCATTTCTCTAACTTGAAAATGTACCAAGGCAACAAACCACAGCCATAATGCTCAGAAACAACCCAACACAAATCATCACCATCACCATCACAATCCAACAGAGCTCACCTAACCATCCAGCTCAAACATGTAGGGCAAAGCCAAGTTTCATAAAAAGTTAATATTTGGCTATCTGGAACTTCAGAGGGAGACTGTTCCATAGGACCACTATCTGTTTAACCAGGATTTTTACTGTCTGTTTTGAATTTTAGTGCTGAGAACTATACAGATTATTCTCAAAGGGGTTTTTACCAAGGCAAGATACTAATAATTACTTCCCACGATCTGTTCAAGACAGTATTTGCACTTTTAGCTGCTGCATCACGCTGCAGTTTATGTGTAACTTTCAGTTGACAGGGATATATGACTGTGAAATCGCAGTCTGCATGTACTTAGGCGTTCCATTTTTTCCCTACTCAGATATGAGTAGGAGAAGTATAAAGTGTTACTTTTCTGCTTTTTAAAGATCATTGTATTCATTTCACCTCATTGCTTAGGCCTGTCTTGATCTTTAATCTTCTATTTTTCATCTAAAGTAATAGCCACCCTTATTACTTTTGTGACCCTAATTTTATGGCAGCTGCCAACTTTGTAAGGATCGTCTCGTGCGAGTCACTGATAAATGTACAACCAAAATGGATCAATGGCACAGTCTGTGGCACCTTCTATTCACAATTTCCTTTCATGTTAAAGTGGATCTATTAATGAGCACACATTGGATACAATCATTGAAAACAGCTGTGTGGTATCATCTAATCCATATTTTACCATTTTATTGAGGAGATTATCATGAGGGACATTGTCAAATACTTTGCCATGTTCATTTCCATCTGCTGCAATTCACAGAGCCTGAAACCTCTCAAATGTTTTTCAAGATAGTTTGTGCAAATGCACACCTTCATCTCAGGATCAACTAAAGTTCCAAAGAGATCTGAGATCTGAAGCAGGTTCAAGCTTTGAACGTGATCTTCCAGAAGAATTGTGCTTCTTTTTAAATCAGATTAAATAATAAATTCCAAGCCAGAGTTTCTATTCTACAAACAGGAAATTGTACTTATTACTACATATAGGAGTAATAAATGCACAGTTGACATTTTAGTTGGAAAGTCACAAATAAAACCTTTTTCTTGAGCTTTTCCAGGGTGAAGTTGCCCTTATTTCATTTGCAATCCATATAGATATGTGACCCCCTTTTAAAAAAATGATATCAATGAATATCTTTTAGAGCAGT
This sequence comes from Pareas carinatus, assembly GCA_032468095.1. Lineage (NCBI taxonomy): Eukaryota > Metazoa > Chordata > Lepidosauria > Squamata > Pareidae > Pareas > Pareas carinatus. Next base: position 3,022 of record JANHFO010009780.1, on the reverse strand, counting down.
GACCCCCAACCTTTTGGGCACCAGGGACCAGTTCCACCAAGAAATATTTTTTCCGTGGACCACAGGGGGGGCGGGGTTTTGCCAGCTGCCTGCATCCCATGAATGGGACTTGGTTTGCTTGCACAGCATGCCATGAACCAGTACTGGTCCATGAACTGGGGGTTGATGACCCCTGTCTTTGAGGAATTCACATTATTATTAGCCTTGCTAACTCCTTGTTTTTGCAGTGAATGTGCTTGCATCAGTCGATTGATTTCTGACAAGTTACAATCACCCAACTCTACTTTCTTGTTTGTCCTCTATTTGCTGTAACCTTGATTGCAAAAATGGAGGAGTACAGATTGTTGTTATTTAATATTTGGTGATAAAAACCAATTATTTGACCGCCTCAGATATCTTTCTGGAAGACAGCACTATGTCTCCTGTAATGGTGTGTGGGAATGACCTTGAGAGATGGGGTGAAGAAACAAAGAAATTGTTAAATTCATGGCTTGAAGCAGGAATGGGGGTGTTGCAAGTGGCTCATAAGTTTCTCCTAGTTTCTTGAACTCTAAAGTGTAACCAGTGATGGGATGGAAAAAATATATTGTCGATCTCTCAAATAGACCAAACAGACCAAACAGAAAAGGCAACAAGATGAGTTAAATCTACTTTGTTGTAAGGGTATACTAGCAGAATATTGTAACTCTGAGAGTACAAATCTCCCACTGTCTATTTTTGCCACTTGATTTGTTAAGGTGGTTCCTTTCTAATTTTTTTACTCTACCTATTACTCAGTTACAGGCTCTTTTTATTTTTATCTGACCATCCCCTAGGTATCATCTCTTCCTCCTGTCTTCTAAGGGCATTCTCACCTTCCATTTCAAACTTTCAAGATTCTATTAATGTAGTCTTACAATAAAGTAGAATTAGTACATTTGGCTATGTTTCCATTTGTTCTACCTCTCCATGTCTCTCTCTGAGTCTAATAAAATCGAAATTTTTATCTTTAAAAGAGTAATGCTGCGAGTAGTTATCAAATTCAGTAAAACTATTGATTGCCAATATTGATAGACCCCAATATTAAGTATTCTCTGTCTCTGTCTCTCTAACTCACACACACATGCATCAGTCACACACTTCTGATCTTAGATAACTGGTGCAATTTCATAACCATTCTGCCATTTTAAAAAGGTGATAAAATCCAATTAGCCTGCTGAGCATTACAAATAATTTTTATGCTGCAAATTTCTATGTTAAATTGGTAGACTGCATGTCAGAGGTAACAGCCTAGTGGAAGAACAATGTGGTTTTGGAGGAGACAGATTGACTCACTATCATGACTTAATTGTTCACAATTTAGCTGAAAATATACATTTTCTCTTCAGGGGAAAAATTATATGCTTCCATCAACACTATGACTCTTTTGACTCAAATCTCAGAAATAAATTATGGGAGAAATTGAACTCTTCCACTGATCTGTGTCTACTAGTTCTAATTATAGAATTTGTAAGAACAATACACTGCGGTTGTTTATGATCCTTAAGGATATACTTTATTCACCCCTGCCCCAATTCCCATTCAAAAGGGATAAAACAGGAGTGTATGCTAGCTTCTAGTCTTTTAAATAGCTATATAAATCTAATAGTACAAGCTCTTTGAAACCAGATTTTTTTTTTTAAAAAAAAGTCTCCTTCACTATCCAATAGATCTGTTTTGGTTTTACTTTGATGATGTAGCTATCTTCTCTATGACTTGGGTAGGTCTAAGAAGGTATATTTTCAGCAGAGGAAACAAGATTTGTTGTAAATCATGATAAAACAAAAGTATTGTCTATTCAAAAAGACCTGTTATCCATCAATATTCATGGATACTAGATGGTATTAGTCAGCTCAAATCTTTAACTTTCTTAAGGGGCCTGTCTTCATACATCTACATTTTAGAAAGATAAATTTATATATTTCTTCAAAAGTTCAAAGTCTTACAAGTGCCCTCTTGCTATTCCTGTGTGACAAGTTTTTATCCCCTTTCCTAAAGGAAATAAAGTTGCATTTAAGAGTCTCTGATGTCTCTGCTCAATATTTGTGTTTTGTTGGTTTTGAGTGATCCTATGTGCAAGTAAAATAGCACAACTTTTTTTTAAGACCTGCAGAAAAAAAATTAAGCTCTCCTTTTACTGCCTTAAATACACTTTTGATAGGTTCCTTTCTTATCAACATTTTATGACCAAAACACAAATGAACCTACATCATGGTTAGAAATTATCTGCTGCCATTAACATAATTGCAACCCCAAGTCAATGGCATCCCTTTGAAGAAACACATATTTTTGAGTCATGCCTTATGTGCTAAAATGAAGCATTGGCTGTATCCTTTAACATTGTACTATTAAACTACTTGACCTGAAGATTTAGTTATGCTGCTTCTACCTCATTATGAAAAATATTTAAATTCTACACATTCTCTGATGTGATAACTTTTAGATATGCCACACGCCTGTGTGCACTTATTTTTGCAATACATTGCAAAACTATTAATGTTGGTACTGTAGATTTCTGAGTTCAATCAGAAGAGAGCTGAAAGGGATCTCAAAGGTTTTGCAGTTCAACCCCCTGCTCAATCAGGAGACACCACACCATTTCAGACAAGTAGCTATCCAGTCTCTTCTTTAAAATCTCCAGCGATGGAACACCCTCAACTTCTGAAGGCAAGCTATCCTACTGGTTAATTGTTCTCACTTTTAGGAAGTTTCTCCTCAATTGCAGGTTGCTTCTCTCCTGAATTAGTTTCTATCCATCGTTTCTTATCTTGCCTTCTAGTGTTTTGGAAAATAAGCTGATCCCCCTGCTCCTCTTTGTGGCAGTCCCTCACATACTGGGATACTGCTATCATGTCAACCCTAGTACTTTTATCCTTTAGACATGCCATACCTAGTTCCTGCAATAGAATACCGTATACCACCAGACAAAAAATCCTGGACTTAGAAAGCCTGGAGCTACGCCGCCTACGATCGGACCTAAGCTTAGTACACAAAATTGTCTGCT
>JANHFO010009779.1:7278-20929 GCA_032468095.1 Pareas carinatus | reverse complement strand
AAATTGGATTTTGAATAAATGTGCAATTAATTGTTACAGTTTTGAATTTTACTGTTACTATCTTCCTTAGTGAGTCGCGCAAACCGTTATTCTGAATAATGCTATTTATACGGGGTGGGGGGCACTGAGGATGAGTTTGTAGCACCAAGGGGGCTGTAGACTGAAAAGGTCTGATTTAAAATATTACTGTTACTGCAGAATGAAGTCCAGAAAAGATAGGTTTGCATTTCCAAGAAGAGAGGATATCTGACTAATATGTTGCACCTTCTTTTGGTATTTTCATTGGTATGTGCAACAAGGAAATCAATGTACCCGTTCTCTCCTATTTAGCTGTTTAAATATCTTGCTTTTTCCTATTCTTTCTTGTAATATGTGAATTTAAAGTGAGAACTAGTAGTGAAAAATACAGTCTACCACTTCAGATGAACTGGGCCCAAATAATCAATATGGAATGAAAATATTCCACCTCTGCCCAAAAGTCATTGCTGCAAATTGGCCATTGATTACATACAGGGGGTTGTATTCTAGAATTCTGAGCCTCCCTATCATGATAATAGTAGAGGAAACAAAAACAGACGACCTTTCTAGTCTAATGCACCACTGTAAAATTTCTCCAGATTTTTTTAAAAAAAGATGAAAATACCATAGCTTGAAGCTTTGTAGTTCCTTATTTTATTCTATAACATATTGTCCTCCAGAAAATTAAGATATAATGTACTCCTACTCTTTGTCTCCGCACTTCCTTAATTTAAAATCTTACGACTGTAAATCTTTGCCATTTTACCCAGGAGGAATATTAACTAAGAAGACTGGAGCCAGCATACATTTATCACTAAAACCATCCAACTCTTATCACACAGTCCAGATGTTTGATTCTGCTTATACTAATATATGTATGCATATATACATATACTATATATATGACACTGTCCCCCACCACACACACACAATGTTGAACACACCATCATTCATTTACTTTCTCATACCTATGCTCTCTTGCCAGGAAAAATCAAATATATTCTCTACTGGGTTAAACTCAGAGCTTAATGCCATATGTTTCAAACAGTGAAAGGCCACTTCATTTTAAATAATGACAGAAGCACCTTCAGACATATTCACCATGGAAATATGTGTAGAAAATTGCCATTCTTCCTGAGCATTAAGTGGTCAGGCTGCAGGTTTTCACCTTCTGCTGTGCTGATATGTGCAGCCATGCTGTGTTGGCCAGAACGATGCTGTTTCTGCACAACCACTTAATATATAAAAGGGATCCCAGGTTTCTTGTACTTAATGAATGTGTTAGAAAATGTAGGATTATTTTTTTGTCTTCTGAAGAATAATTATTTTCACCTGGGAATTTTATCCAGTAGCGTTTACATTCATTTATATTTTCCTCCTGTTCCTCATTTGATTTTATCTTTCTATATATCATTTCTCACTAGGTAAAAGGATGGCTATTTGCTTTTTGGTACTCCTTATAGCTGAGATTTCTGAAAACCAATGATATATTAAAATCTGAACATTTTTGTCTATGAATTGAGCTTCAATATCTGTATCGCTTTGTCAGAAAGTTTTAGAATAGATTTCTTTGTTGATATTTTTGAAGTTTATGTAAGTGCAGCAAGGCAACCAAAAATGCTATATATTTGTGTTAGAGATTCAATCTATCAATCTCCTTTGCTATCCACATTTTGTGAATTGAAAATGTGTCATCATGGTATTATCATTATAATGAAGATGGTATCTGATTAATATGTGGATTTGATTTTATGCACAGTGAAAGAGGAAAAAATACAGATTTACCTTTCTCCAATTGATTAGAACCTTGCCTTGTTTGCAAGTATGAACATGGAATCAAAAAGTTTAAAGTTCTGGAGGAAACAAATTTCAATTTCAGTAGCCTTGTATTTTAATAATTGCAGCATCTGGACCACCAACAGGGAAGAGTAATTGGAGATTTATCATAGTGTCCAGATCTTGTTGTGTCCCCAGACGGCCGTGTGGGAAAAACTGCGACCCGCCATTGGCTAACCCAGGCTTCAAAGTGAACAGTCAATCAGCAGTATGTGGGAAGCGCTCCCGTCTGGGATTGGTCGGCCTGTTGCCCGGAATGGTTTGAATGACTGATTTAAAGGGACACGGAGCGTGTGCTCATTGTCTTGGTTCTTAGCATTAAAAAAAGTTACTGGTTCACCGTTTGTGTCTGTGCCTTATTCGCCACGCTGCATTACAGATCTCATGGATATTTGTCTGTTGTATATCTAAAACTCCCAGGTTCAAACTCTCCAGCCTTCAGAGATAGGGCTGGGAATAAACATGATGGATGGATCTGCAAATATTAATTTAAATTCATCCACATAAATGCTGTGTTTCCAAAGTCTATATGTGAACTGTAATCAATAGAGCACTGGAAGTTTTGGATATTGTTTGCAACTCAAAAATTGTTTATCAAATGCAAATGTTAAGTAACATGCACACAAAAGGCATTCATTAAGAGCCATTATGGCACAGTGGTTAGAATACAATATAGCAGGCTAATTCATTGCTCACTGCCAGGAGTTTGATCCTGATGGGCTCAAGATTGACTCAGCCTTCCATCCTTCCAAGGCTGGTAAAACGAGGACCAGATTGTTGGGGGCAATATGCTGATGTTGTAAGCTGCTCAACGAATGCTGTAAACCACTATGGAGTAGTATATAAATCTAAGTGCTATTGCTATCAACTAGGAAAAGTATTTCCTAACTATGATCTTAAATGATAATAATTAGATAGTGACAGATTCAGTTATTCCTAGCTGGTGACAAAAAGACCTATCTGAATTTCATTATTAATCAATGGCTGTTGAATGAGATAGATAGATTAATGGTTTGAATGAGAATGGAGATTTCTTTGCTCCTGGTAGTGTATCGATTGCTTAACCTTTTATGACAGCAATAAAAATCTTTGTCATATATCTTTCAAGTAGACTGAACACTTTCACTCCTCCCCTGTGGAATGATAGCTCCCAAAGATTCATACTGCTCCATCTTTTTTACTTTCTGCCTGCACGAAAGACCCGATTATGGTCCCAGGTCTTGAGTTAGGAGGGTGACCGATCCTCTTTGGTTTTGTGTTGTTGTTTTCTTGTTTCATTCATTTCTAGTTTCCTCTCAGGTCAGCTCTCTTCTTTTTCTTGATATACCTTGTTCTTTTTGAGTTTTTTTAGATCTGTAATCTGTCACTATGAATTCAAGCAGCCGTGAAAATAATAAATAAATTAAACTGGTTAAAATAGCGATCCCCATTGACTTACAGAAATATCAGTTTTTAAATAACACACCTTTCTATTTCAATATAAAACACCAGGATGGGAAGGAAAGTAGACAAAAGTGTAATGTATTAACAAGTCTTTTTCAGAAGAATAGTCAAACAGAGCTGTCTGTATTGCTTTACATTATGTAAAGCACCATGTCCATATGTCCCTAGTAAGATGGCAACCATATGAAATAATATCAGATTAATGCCACCAGAGAGATCTTGCAGATAATATCCAACATCAGATTTATTGAAAGAACTTCCATTCTGAAATACAGTTTGCATGCTCAAACAGTTCCCCTTGTGTTAAACTGCCTCCTTGTCTCACCTTATTTTATACCATTGTCTAGGAAAATTAAATATTTGACTTGGTAGGCACTTCAGTTATTTACATGGACAAGATCTTACTTTTTTCAGGCCACTTAGAAATATTTGTGATTACCTCACACTTTCATGCATAGCAAAACTATTTTTTCTTCTATTATATACTTTAAAAAAATTCAAACATACCAAAATACAAAGAGCTGGAAATAGTCCAAACTATGTAAAAGGCCTTGGACTTACTGTACAAGTGGATTGCATTGTATCCTCAAGCTAGTGAAAGAGTGATAAAAGAATATATATTCCCCATACAATCACATTGAGCTGTCTTATTATACTTACCCAAACCACTTCATCTCACTCCTCTTTTCCTCCTAGCAAAATAGAATCTATTGAGATATTCCCTTTGCTTCTAAGCAAAGGAGATGAAAATTGCTGTATTTCTTAAGATTAAAATCAGAAATTCAGCAGAACTAATTCCAGGGCAGGAGGGGATATAACTCAAATTAAAAGTTGTATAAATTAACAGTAAGGAACTGGCTTCCATTCTTAAAATATAGTTAATACAATAGTACAAAACTTTTTCAGAAATGTTTTTTCAAAATATACAGGATATTAGGGGAAATGCTTGGGAAAAACATATATGTTAGGAATAATATACTGCGTGTTTAGAAAAGATTTATTAATATAGGCATGGCAAAAGGAACTCAAAATGGGATAAAACACCCTTAGGCCTGCAAAATTGAAAAATCCAAAGAAATAATCATTTTAATCAATTTTAGAAATTAAAACTAACATGTTTTGGGATAAGTGCTCTAATTTTTCTGGGTACTGACATATTTAGACTATAACAAGATGGCTACTAAGCTTATCATTGCCACTATGAAAGTTGTGTATATACTAAGTTTGAAACTGAAAGCTTGAAATGAGAGCCCTCTAGTTAGTGGGCAGAGTATCCAAGTTGCATTCATGAAATTGAATTGATCAGACAGTTTTCCTCTGTTTTATTTACTAATCATGGATAGTTCTCTTTTTCAAAGATAATTGATGGTGTCATAGGTAAGAGAAGTGAAAGAAGAACATAATGTAAGAATATGATCAAATAATTCATTTATATGCATGTTGGCTGAGAAATTCTAGAAGCTGAAGACTCACATACTCAAACTGTCAAGATTGAGAAACATGAGCTAAGATTATTTCCAAGGGTACTTCCAATTCTTATATTCTATGATTCTACAAAATAACCCTGTAAGTTGTGTGAACCAATCCTGTAGATACTCCTCTCCCTAATAAACCTCTTTCGAAAGTATGCAGGGAATACACAGACATACTGTACATGATCAAAAGTATGGCACACCATTTATAAAATAAAAAAATTGATCTCAATCTGCCAATATAAACAATTATCTTTCACGTTCACAAAACAACTTTCATAATAATATTTCTCCTAGGTGATCCTGTTTATTATATTACATCCACTAGAACAGGAGTCCCCAACCCCAGGGCTGTGGCCTGTTCAGAACCGGACCATGGAAGTGGCAGGTGAGCATGCAGCTTCATTTGTGTGAGAAGCAGGCAGATGTGCCCACCACTTGAACAAATGGAGCTGCCCATGCATACTCATTCACCACTTGCACAGAACCATCCCCTCTTCCCTTCCCTGATGGTCTGCAAAACCAGAAAGGTTGAAGCCCTGGACCACTGCATTATAATATGGGATCACTGGATTGTAGTGATCATTGTCATCAGAGAGATTCCTACCTCTTTTAAACTAGTGACATTCTGAGTGATAGAGAAATGTCACAATCAGTATAGTATTGGAACATAATTGCTAATTATTTGAATGACCTCTATAAAAAAAATTGCTTTAGATATGCTAAGTCAAACAAGGAGGAATGCAAGAAAGGGTCATTTAAAAAGAAATAAAAAGAAAAGTTGAGGATTGAGTCTATATATTTATAAATTTTGATTCTTTAACTTTGCATATATAAATTAACATTTTTCAAGTATTTTATATTTGTGTGTGCATGTGTATATATGTGGGTCTGAGTCTGTGTACACATACACACAAAGATACATAAATGCATTCACGTAAAAGAAGATATGTCCATTAAGATCTGCCTAGAGAGAGAAAAGTGATTGGTAATTGATTTCGTTTGGCAAGGAAAATAGAGAGATCAAAGCAGTCTAAGAAGTGCTAGTGGGGGCCTGCAGTTGTCTGTCTGAATTGAACATCTGACAAGTTGCCGCTGAAAGTTTTTAATCTAGACAACATTTTCTTAGATATTCTAGACTCAGCTTAGAGTCTATCAGCATGGGACAGGAGCAACTCAAGGGCATAGTATATACATACCATTAGCAGCAATTCATCACCATCTTTCTAATGTATTATTTGTCACTTCCAACCACTTAGTTAAAAGGCAACCTAAACTTGAAAATGGATTCCATAAACATTGTATTTTCAGCTACTGTACTGTGTCTGCTTCTTATGCATTTGTGATTAATGACTTTAGATATCTAGAATTCATATTTTTTTTCAAGTCAAGCCTTCATTCCTTAATACAAATATTCTAATAAAACAGATGCTCTTGCATCATAGTTGGGACACTGGCAGCAAAATTAAGTATGCCACCTTCATTTTACTATTCAATATTCACACTGAGAAAACTGATTATTTGACATTTTACAGCAGAATTTCTGGAAAATAGCTGCATTCAATTTAAAGTTTCTACCTGAAGATATTGACACACCCAACAGCATATCTGCATTCCTGTATTTTATTCAAGAGGTAAATGACTACTTTGGTTATTAGTACTGTTTACTTTTTGATTTAATAACAAGCATCCCATTGAACAACAGTTCAGATCTAAGTGTTTCTCATGTGAAGAGGTATTGAATGACTCAACCATATTGAGTCATCTGAATTATTCAAAGTAATATTTATTTTGAACCAATTGTTTCCTGTTAGTACAAAAATAGACTATTAGAGCGCATAACATTAGCACCATTTCTATGTGTATCCATATCTGCAAATATGTTTCATTGGATATTTGAGAGGTCTATAGTTACCATTTAATGGTTCAGTGGGTTCTTTGATATTTAAGTGTATGTTGCTGACCCCTTATGGGGTCATACTGATGCTGATATTGATGCAGAAATTTAGCTGGCTTTAATGGTTAGTGATGGTTATGCTATTGTTGCTATAGTTAGAAGATACTATTGTAATATTTGTCAATTTGCTTTGATACTGTTCTACTGTATGTTTGTGAGGAGGTTGCTCTCATCTACCACTACTTTCTCCAGCTCATATATATCAACAGCAGTCAAATTTTCTACACCTATCTCCCCCACCTCTGGTGATCTTTTAAAAAGATGTGTGAGGTCTATTTCATAGATAAAATATCAGAAAAACACCAGGCCCAAATGAATCAACTCATTCTTGCTTGAAAGCTTGTGCTGAACAACTGCCCCCATCTTCACCCAGATCTTTAATAAATCACTGGAGATGTGTTATGTCCCTTCTTGCTTCAAGCACTCTACCATCATTATGGTTCCTAAGAAACTCTCCATCAGGGAGTTGAATCACTATAGCCCAGTTGCTCTGAGATCTATAATTATGTAGACCTTTGAGTGGTTAGTGCTGGCCCACCTGAAGTCATTATGGATACAGTTAGACCCCTTGCAGTTTGCCTACTGAACAGATAGGTTGGCAGTCAATTTGGCATTCCATTGCATCTTGAATCTCTATGCATGGGTTCTTTTTGTTCAGCATTCAATATAATTCCAGAAATTCTTCACATTAAACTGATTCAGCTTGCTGTGCCTGTCCATACTTGTAGGTGAATTATTAGCTTTTTGACAGATAGGAAGCAACAGGTGAAGCAAGGAAAATTACATCAAGTACCCAGGCAATTAGCACAGGCTCCCCTCAAATCTGTGTGTTTCCTCTATTCTCTCTGTATCAATGACTGCATCCCTAGGAATCTCTCTGTTAAAGTACTGATCATCTGCAGATGATACAACAGTCATTGGTCTCATTTAAGACAATGATGAGTCTGCATATAGACAAGAAGTTGAATAACTAGCCCTGTGATGCAGCTGGAACAATATGGAGCTGAACATGTTTAAAACTGTAAAGATGAGAGTGAATTTTAGGAGACGACTTTCTATTCAGTCACATGTCACTATATTCAATAGCACAATATCAGCAGTACAGTCCTTCAAGTTTTTGGATTCTATAATTTCCCGGGACATGAAATGAACACCTACCATTAGAGCTATCATTAAAAAGGCACAGTAAAGAATCTTCTTCCTGCATCGGCTGGTTATAAAGCTTGGATATATACAGGTGAAATAGAATAACAGACATTAATAAGTAAGATGGCAGGGTATCTGCAGTTATCATATCATACTGCCTTTCTTGAAGATATCATTAACTTCCCTGTCATTCTTCTAGAAATGAAGAACAAATATGCTGTCAATATTTGCACTCTGTTGCTCAGGAAAGCTAGCCTAATATATTTCAAGGAGATTGTTAAAATGGTATAATATCATTCTAGATAGAAATGCTTTTGGATGTCCTCCATGTCCATTTTCCTGGAGCTACTTGATATTTCTGAAAAAGTTACAGCGATCAAGGTCATGGGGTGGCAAGTGGCAACACAGACTTAAAATCCATGTGCTTGGCTGCCAGCTGCAGGAATGAATATTGCCTGATAATTAACTGACTTTTCAGACATGAACAAAATGGAGAGAACTGTCAGTAAGATTACTCATAAATTCCATCAAATAAAGGAATAATTATAATCTATGAATGTGAGCAGTAAAATGTTACATCAGTTAACTTAAGAAAACAGAAACACTTCATGATTTCACTGAAGAGGAATACTAATGCAGCAGATTGTCAGACTGCTCTTTTTAAAAACTCTCTTCCGTGTGATAAGAGGGACCAAAAGGAGCATTCAGCCACCATTAGAGATATTTTCTAGTTTCGTACTGAGGAAACCACACATGTTTTTCTTTCAAATTTTTTTTACTTGAACATGGACTCTTATAATAAAATTCTCTTACATTTTCCTTTCCATTTCTCAAATGTTCGTCAAATTATTGTTTCGAAATTATTCTGAAATTATTGTTTTTATATTGCTCTTAATGTGTTGTTTGTGTATTTAGTGTAACTGTTTTTATATGGCTGGGTCCCTTCGGGGAGAAGGGCGGTATAAAAATACAATAAATAAATAAATAAATGTTGACTACACTTTCAGTTAATTGATTAAAAAGAGGTTTTGAATATTCAGACACTCAAAAAAGGTTACAGTGGCATCAATGCTCTTTCAATAAAATTATAAGTCTTTTTTTGCCTGACATGAATATATTTTTTTCCAGTTTGGGGAATACTTCATTTTCAGAGCAAAAAACCTATCTTGCTTCATGGAAATAGCAATCAACTTTAGTGCATAAATACTGTGCACATCCTTTGTTAATGCGGGTTTTGTTTGAACTGAAACTATGCGCTGTGCTTTAGAAATAATTGAGTAATCTTGGCATTTTGATAGTACTTCTTGGTCTGATCTGAAATCCAGTCAATTATGTGCCTTCACCACAATGTTTACAATTTCAAATTTGAGACAACCTTGCCTGGTTTGAAGAATGCAGAACCCTCCTCCTCCCCAAAAGGATCTGTATAGGTGCATTTTGATGTTCATGTTTTTTTAATAAAAATTATAATAATTGACTGTGGTAGAATGTAATCCAGATTCTGAGGGAGGAGCATTCTGGAGGAGCAAAAGACAGCAAAGTTTACATAGTTTGAGTGGAAGAGGGTCAAGACAGCTTGTCCTTACGAGTATATCTTTAATGATAAGAATAGTTTGCTTTAGTTTGGCAACATTTCTGTCTGTAGGCAAGGAACAATAAAGGAAACATCTTAGAAGAACGTCAGCATGTATTTTTTGGTTTTTGAAACCTGATCACAACACAGAAAAGATATGTTTTTTTAAAAAATCTCCAACTATATAAGAATTTCCTAACAGTACGAATAAGAAACAAGTGGAATGACTTGCCTTCAGAGGTTCTGGATGTTCCAACACTGGAAGCTTTTAAGAAGGAACTGGACAGCCATTTGTCTAAAATGGTATAGGCTCTCCTGCTTGAGCAGTGGGTCTGAACTAGAAGACCTTCAAGGTCTCTTTCAACTCTGTTATTATGTTAAAACAAAAGGCTCTTGGTAGAAAATTGTTAATTATTCTTAATTATTTTTCAAACATCACATAAGTTAAACTGAATGCTCATTGGCATGTTGCATGCTGAGTGACTTTGGGCCAGTCATGCTCTCTCAGCCTAACTGACCTCACAGACTTGCTGTTGTGGGAAAATAGAAGGAGTAAAGTATGTTGTAAATCCTTGAAATGTTTGTAAAAATAACAAAGTCTGGGGAAAGGAAAGGAAAGGAAAGGAAAGGAAAGGAAAGGAAAGGAAAGGAAAGGAAAGGAAAGGAAAGGAAAGGAAAGGAAAGAAAAGGAAAGATTTTCTACAATTATTCTACAAGTCCAAGCCTTTAAAAACTTTTCAAGATGCTTTATCTTCTATTTATATCCCACTTTTTCTCTAAGAGAAAACAAGAACACCTGAGGGTCTCCCCTAACCTGTTAAGATTGGCTGAGGAAGAAGACATCATGAGCTCTCCCGGCTGAATGTCAAGCTGTTGTTGAATCTCCTAGTCCAAGTTCAACATCTTAACTACTGCAATACTCTGGCTTTCCTATCATGACTGTGCCTCCAGTAAGCCATTGCCCTCTCTAGCTAAGTGTTGAAACTACAAAACTGTAGTTTCAACACTTCCAGAAATTGCCCCAACTTCTAAGGATGCTAATCTAACTTTGATTCTTGAATTTTTCAAAGGGGCAAGTACAATTTTACAGTATATTGTCTAATTTACAGTTATTTTGTACACTTTTCATTGGAAATAATTATTACCCTTGAGTTATTTTTCCTTGAAAAACACTTTTTAAGCAATTATATCATATACATCAAAGTCTTAATATAGTTGGATAGATTTACAAATTAGAAATGCTGTATCTTCTAGAAATCTAGAAATTTCTTTGCTTTAGCATTATGACTGGCCTTTATATGTTAATTAAGGCTATTTTAATTATGAGTTAGTATTTCAAGGCAGATTACCATTATTTCAGACAAGCAAATTAAGCACAAGGGGGGGGAATCCTATTTCTGGAAAAATTGAACATCCATTTTAAGTTGTGTAGGGCTGCTTCCTAATCATTGCTATACTAACCTGCCTAATTCTGCAACCAATTGCATAATTTGGCAATCCAACTAAGAAGTTGTAACCACAGTACTTCTCATGTGCAATAGATGAATAATGTGCCCAGTGCACCAGATGTGTTATATGTGTCATAACTCATTTTAGCCATTGTCTCTCCATGCAAGATGAAGGCCTCTTCAGCATGTTTCCAACCCACTCAGTCCTGACCTTTCGTTTGCCAGTTAAGTCCACAATACTTGATGTCATCTTGTTTTTTGGTCTCTTTCATGGACACATTGTATCAAGGAGAATCCACTTGATGACTGCCTTGGTCCACCTGCAATCAGTTCTTCTTGCTATGTAACCAGCCCATTTCCATTGAAATTCTTTTACTCTCTTGATTATATCATATACTTTTGTTTGTTCTATAATCCATGTGCATCTCTTTCTATCCTGTCTTGTAGTGCCAAGCATGTATCTTTCCATGGCTCTTTACACCATTCATAGCTGTGTGTGTGTGTGTATACATATATATGCACTGTTTTACCTGTTTTACTTGCTTTGGAATTGTTTTCCAACTAGAGTTATTGAGTTGAGATGGATAGCTATAGAAATTAAATAAATAAATTATAATGCTTTAGTACTGCAGTTTGGAGGTAAAACTTTGAAAGAACTACAGGGCATTAAAGATTTGACGAATGCATGCTTATTGAATTCTACTCCAGAATTCAAGGTCAGAACTATTGGACCCTATTAAATTACTATTTATCTTTATACCCTTTTGCTGAAAATATAAATTCTGACTTATTAAATACTTTAAGAGTACATTCTTTAATCATATTTCAATGGTACTAAATTCTTGCTTCTCAGATTTTACAGATTATTTCTTGTTTCTTTACTGAGCAACAAGCAGCCTTAGGGTCTAGCTATTTGATCTCTTGATTGCATCTTTCTTTACATTAGAGATGAAAGGAATCTCTCCCAATTCTATTTCAGAAAATACTGAACAGATTTTAAATTGAGAAAACCCCATTTCAGGAGCACTTTATGGTATCTGATAATTCCACTCCATTGTAATGTATGTCTCTACAGAGCAATTCTGACATTTATAGAACTATAAATTTGTGGCAGCATTCTGCCTGGAGACAAATTTAATAGATTCCTACTATCATCACCTTTTCTCTTTCTAATCTCAGCTATCTATAGTTAGATTAATTGAAATTAGCTTGATAATCAGTGGGTCCATCTGTAGGTCTGCTTGCATTTATAAAATACTTAGTGCAGATTGCTTTTTGAGCAAGATACAGTATTATCATACTGTACCATGAAGTACCAATATCACGAAAGAGGGAGAGACATGCTGGACTCCCTATTACTGATACCAACTAGAGACTGGAATGTTAAGTCTATGTTGGGGCTCCCTAACCCCTGGTCTGTGGATTGTTGCCGGTCAACAGAGGGTCAGGGACTGGGCCGTGCAGCTGGAGGTGAGCCAAAGGCACATCCTCCAGCCCCAATCATGCAGCGAGTCTGCAGGAGGCCGTGCCAGAGCAGGAGGGTGATGGGACAGAAGTCATCTCATCCAGAGCAAAGACACCCTGCCAGCCTGCAACTGGCCCTCTACTCCTGGGCTTCACATTCGTCCCTCTGCTCTCCCTGCCACTCTCCCTTCCCCCGCTCTTCCCTCCACTCACTCTGTCCTCTCCTCCTCCCAGCACCTCACTCCATTTCGCACTCCATCGTACATCCGTATGTCTGCAAACCAAGCGTGCCAGTCCCACCTGCAACTGGGGGGAGGCAAGTGGGGAGAAGCCACCTCAAGCACTGTGTCTCCAAGGGAGTCCTTCTCTTGCTTTCACCCTCTCCAATGCCACTGCAATGCTGAGTCCCTGCTCTCCCCTCTTCTTTGCAATGAACCCCTCCACAGTACTCCAATGTGCTGGATCCCCAACCCATTCTGCTGGAAGGCCAAGCAGAACTCATCCCCTCCTTTCAATTAAGGCCTTTCTGTGTCCTCCAATTTTCTTCCAGAGCAGAACAAGAAAATGTCCTCCTATGAAGGCCCCCCAGGTCTCCATTCCCTTCCCCTTCCTCTCTCTCCCCTCCTCCCCCACTTCAGTCTGTGAAAAAACTATCCATGAAACTGGTCCCTGGTGCCAAAAAGATTGGGGACCACTGTTTTATGTGATGTGGCCAGGAAACAATGCAATTCTTTCCATTAAGGTAAAAATGTAATAAAGGCTGTTTTGACAAGTATTTAGTATTCCATTGTAGTTTTGACTCACACTCATCACATGCTGAGCCCTTTTTCAGCTAGTGGAATTGCTGGAGGAGGCCACTTAATTTTGCTTTTAGAAGGAAGAAGGGAAGACTGTTTTGCAAAATAACTTTGAAGGAGAACTTATTGAAGTCTTTGCTAAAGCTAATATTGCTTGAAGATTTGTATTGCCATTATGGATGTACACATGTTGATAAGTCACAAGAATCAGAATCAGAATTTATTTTTGCCATGTGTGTCAGGACACACAAGGAATTCATCTTCAGTGAGTATGCTCAATACCTACATGCATACACAAGAATACAATCAAGATACATTCATAGATAATTTGGATGTATAATCACAATCATTTTTATATATGTGCATAATCACAATCATTTGTATATATAGGCATATATGGGCATAATCAATTGTGTATATAAGCATAAGATAGAAAATTCATAGTCATAAAGTATGTAACATTCATCATGTCATCATGTTATAAAGTGCGGACATCA
>JANHFO010009777.1:5255-16005 GCA_032468095.1 Pareas carinatus | reverse complement strand
GGGGCGGCGGCGGGAGGCTCCGGGGAGGCGGGGAGTCACCGTTTCCCGACGCGTCTCCCCCGCTTGCCTCCCCTGGCTCGTGGCCGCGAGACCCTTCCGAGCGAGCGGGGCGCTGAGGCCGGGGGCTCCGGGCCGAGCGCTGCGGATCCCCCCTCCACCCCGTCAGTACCCGGGCGCTGGACAGCCGGCGTGGGCTCCGGAGGGCCGCCTGGGACCGACTGGTCAGCGGAGGGCGTTTCGCCTAACTTCTCTGGCCGGAAAGGTGGTGAAGTGGGACCTGTCCGGAGTGGAAACGTTGAGCTGCAGGACGGTCGCAAGGCCAGGGCCCGCCTGCATGGTCCTCCGGTTGTTGTGGAGAGCCCCGGGAGAGCTTCTTCCCAGGAGCGACCAGGTGCCCTGGCCTGCTGCAGACCGGGCGGCTTCCACCCCTTGCACCCCCGACCCCGGCGGGGACCTGCCGCGTGTTGTGCCCTTCACTTAGGCAGAGACATCATCCACCCTTGGATGTTGGCCACCCTGTTTTCCCCATGCTTCCTCCCTCCAGCCTATCCCTGCAGCCATCTCAGCAAGTCAGGCTGAGGGAGACCGACGGGGATGTGCCACGACCCCATCATTACAGGGGAAACTCTGTAATGCGGCTCCCTTGCCCCAAATCCAGCAACATTCAGGACACGGCTGAATAGAAACACCGCCTGCAACCATCCTAACAAAACACGGGATTGAGCAAGCCAGGGGAGAGGGAGAGGGAGAGTGGGCCTTGAGGTCAGGCTTTGGGTCAACAGATTGTTCTTGAGCTCCTTGCAGGAGAAGGTGAAATAGAAAAACAAATAGGTTGCATTGCATTGCTTGTCAGCAGATATATCTGTTGTGCTGTATGCCTCTTTGGGGACCTATTCCGGGATATATCCCAAAGACAGGAATTTTAGGAAGACTATTTCAAAATGAGAGATTTGAAGTTGCAAATTGCTAATTAAATACTTTAGATTGTTAATTTCCAAGTTTTTCTATTTTTAACCATCATTCGGAATGCTTATTTTAATCTCCATTTTGCCATTTCCAAAAGGAAGAGACCATAAAGTGGTGTCCGAGTGTGGTTTTAACAGGTCCTGTAATGGGGGAGGGGGGGAATGGCAATATTTGTGTAATTCAGATGATCCTGAAACATGGTATCTACTGAGTGGAGGAAAACAGGCAAATGATGAAACACGTAATGCAACAATATAACCCCAATGTGCCTATATTGTACTTGTACTGTGGCATGCAAGTACTACGTTTTTTACATGATGTTTCAGTCTTTGCCTATTGCTACTTTACATAAACATGGATATGCACACACGTTTATGTATTCAACCGTGTGTAAAGTAATCCTTTGCCACAAAGTGAAAAAATACTTGATACTGTATAGTTGAGAAATATTCTCTAGTGCTCAGATGATGTATTGCGGAGCAGTCAGTGGTATACAGCTTGGCAGCTGGTTGTTCCTTCCACTGCCCTCGAAATAGATGCAAGCTATGTCTTGGCAATAAACAAGTCAGCTGACTGTCCTCTGAGATTCTTTTGAAAAGTGTGGTGTTGGTTAAAAAGCTTGTTTCAGGTAATAATGGAGAAGTTGCTGTATTTTCAGTAAAATAAATATTAAAAATCCATTTGATCACTTAATTTTTGATTCTGTACTATTAATCTAGGGTAGACAGGAAAAATGAGATGACTTAGTATAGAAACCATTCTAAACAAAGCTATGTAATTGCAAAGTATTTAGAATTTTGAAAATTGAATGAAGTATTTTGATTTGTAAGTTAAACATCGTCGTTTGTCTTTCAAAACCAGTGGAAGATTATAGTCATCGACATACAACCATCACGGAACCTGCCTGTTGCAGTTATATCTCGTGATGGTTCTAAAGTGAGCCCTCATGTGACCAGATCAGATTTTTGGGTGATAATTGTTAAATGCCACATTATTTGATAGGGACCATTTCTTACAGAAGAAGTAAAAGCCAATTTTTGACAAAAAATGTAGTACATTGCAAACATATGTACATGAAACACTGCAAATGGCCATAAATGTCAGCTGATAGCCAAGTGCCCAAAATGAGGTCACATTACTGCGGGGAGTGGCATCTGACAACTTCAGAATCAGGTAGCAAGTACCTTTGGGGGGGGGCTGTCATAACTTCATACAGTTGCTAAGTGACCAGTCATATGTCAAGAACTACATGTACCTTCTTATAAATATTTAGGTTTTTAAAAATGTCTCTCTTATGAACTATATTAATTTTTAAACAAATTTAAATATACTTTTTAACAGTGAATTCATTGCAGAAGAAAGCAATGAGAAATTCTGGCAATTTTTGGAAACGGTGAAAGAACTAACAATATATCAAAAAGGAGGTAAGCAAAATACATTGTCAAATCTTGATGGGAATAGCTATGTAATTTGAAGCTGTATTTCAATATGGAACATAGAATATAGAATAACCGAGTCGAAAGGGACCTTGTAGGTTATCTAGTCCAACTCCCTGCATAAGCAGGAGAAGTCTGTACCATTTCAGACAAGTGGCTGTCCTGTCTCTTCTTGAAAGCCTCCGGTAACGAAGCACACACAACTTCTGAAGGCAAAAGCTGTTCCACTGGTTGATTGTTCTCACTGTTAAGAAACTTCCCCTTAATTCTAGGTTGCTTCTCTCCTTGATTAGTTTCCATCCGTTG
The DNA here is from genome assembly GCA_032468095.1 of Pareas carinatus. Taxonomy (NCBI): domain Eukaryota; kingdom Metazoa; phylum Chordata; class Lepidosauria; order Squamata; family Pareidae; genus Pareas; species Pareas carinatus. The sequence goes on along the minus strand of JANHFO010009777.1, from coordinate 13,297 downwards.
CTTCTTGACCTGCCTTCTGGTGCTTTGGAAAATAGTCTGCCCCCCTCATCCTTGTGACAGCTGCTCAGATACTGGAACGCTGCTATCATCTCTCTCCTAGTGCTTTTTTTTTACTAGGCTAGACATACCCAATTCTTGCAGCCGTTTTTCATATGTCTTAGTCTCCAGCTCCCTAACTGTCTTCGTTGCTGTTTTCTGCACATTTTCCAGAGTCTCGACATCTTTTTATATTGCAGTGACCAAAACTGGATGCAGTATTCTAAGTGTGTCCATAATAAGGCTTTGTAAATTGGTACCAATACTTCACATGATCTTGATTCTATCCCTCTATTAAAGCAGTCTAGGATTGCATTGACTTTTTTGGCTGATGCTGCACCCTATTGAGTCATATTTAAGTCATTGTCCACTTGGACTCCAAGATCCCTCTCAAGTTGCTGACATTGAGCCAAGTTTGACCTAGTCTGTACCTGTACTGGTTTTTCTTGCCTAAGTGTAAAACTTTATATTTTATCTACACTGAATTTCATTTTGTTAGACAGGTCTGTTAGGGTCAAGTCTGTCGAGATCCATCTGGATATTTAGCCTATCTTCTGAGATATTGGCTATTCCTGCCAGTTTAGTGTCATCTGCAGATTTGATGAGATCCCCTTCTTTTCGCTCATCTAGATGGTTTATGAAAATATTGAATAGTTCTGCGCCTAAAACTGAACCTTGGAGTACCCCACTACTTACTTCCCTCCATGTGGATGTAGTTCTGTTGAGGACTACATGTCAAATATGGTTCGTCAGCCACTTTCAAATTCTTCTGGTGCCGATGCTACCTATCCCACATTTTTCTAGCTTACCAAGAAGTAGGTTGTGATCGACTTTGTTGAATGCCTTATTGAAATCTAAGTATATGATGTCCATGGCATTTCACTTTGTCAAAGAATGAAATAAGATTTGTTTGGCATGATCTGTTTTTGATGAACCCATGTTGGCTCCTGGTTATAACTTTATTTGTTTCTAGGTGTTCATAGATTTGTTGCTTGATTAGGTTATAAAAAATTAGCTCTGTCTTTAGAGGCAAAAAATAATGTTGCTATGGAAATCAAAAGTGAAAATTATGGTTGAATGTTCAGAATGTTGCAGACTCTTTTAATCATTCTGATTGTGATCAAATTTTGCTTTTAATTATATCTTCATTTATGAGCCGCCCTGAGTCCTTGGAGAGGGGCGGCATATAAATTTTACTATAAATATAAATAAATGTAATTTTGGATTTGCTTGAATGTTGGGAAAAATTATTTTAATAAAACTCTAGTTAGATTCAAAAATTGTATTCAGTCAACCTGCAAAAAATTGTCAGCTCCCAGAGACAGTATAAAGAAAATGCTCGGCACATATGCTAGGATTCTCCACTTGCATCCATTTCATGGTCCATTGAAATCTTTCCAGTATTAATTGGATTAGAGTAGATTACATCTTGGGAGTCACAGTGGATTGCAAAACCAAAATGACCTCCGCTGATATTGAAAAAAACTAAACAAAGTCAGACACAGTTAATACTGGAATGGGAGAATATCAGGAATTGCTGGGACTATAGGCTGGATTGGGTACTCAAGAAAGGAAGAAGGTAACACAACCCCACTTCTGTATTATTGCCAAAAATCTGTGTGAGCCTGTTCACTGACTCAAGGGAGGTTGATATCACACTTGTCTAAAGCCGGTAGGCAAGATTCCTTCCCTTTCCTAGGATGCTACATGTTTTCAGTATGTAAAGTCAAAGAAAGAACAGCCGGGTGTATAGTGTGTGAACTTTAGACAATAAAGTGTGTCTCGGACTAGATATTCTCCCATCCCCATGTGAAATGGTTGCATGTTCAAAATGCTTTATTCAATAAAGCAACAGTAATTTAATGTTCCAATTGTCGTGAGGCTGGTGCTTTCAGGTTAATTGTTAGTCCTTCAGGACCTGCCCAGGTGTTCAGTCAGACGTGGAACTGTAATTGCTGTTTATGAAAAGAGATTCATGTCCATAATCACTTTGTGGAAACAAAATTTCTGTTTTGTTTTCTTCGGTTTATTCTGCCGTGAATTTCACCTTGTGGTTTTTCACTTTCACATCTTGTACCTTCATGTGGTCTTTTTCCTCCATATTATAGACTTTTTCATCTGACAAAGTGATTAATTTATTTTGCTATTTTTAGTCTGCTCAATAACCCGGATTTTGTGAGAGGATTACAGTTACCTAAAATGTGAACCATTTGTTGAAATATTGAACCATGCAAGCAGTAAAATAATGAAAAAAATAAAAGCAATTGTAGCAGTTATACAAAGGGATTCCTGTCTGCCTTAAACTTGACCACACAGAAACACCGAGCTGGAAAAGATTATCTCCCTTAACAGATGACCTTCCAAGCTTCTGGTTGAAACGCCCTAGTGCAGGGGCTTTCAATCATAGGTCCGTGGACCTCTGGGGGCCGCCGTGTTGTCACAGGGGGTCCTCGAAGGCGTGAAGAAATGTTATGTTTTGTTAAATGTTATTTTAAATCTTGAGGTAAGCCTTGAGGTCGGTGGCCGCAAAAGATATTTCAAGGGAATAACTCATACACTCGGAAAGTCCTTCCAGATAAAAATGGGGCAATTGCTCTGCAAAAGAGGGGGGAAAGCTGGATATAACTTGTGTATAAGAAACTCAGAGTAGAAAAAAGGATAGAAAATATCTGATTTATAAAAAATCGGGTGAAGACTTTATTTCAACAGGAATCAGAGAAAAATACTAAAACAGTCTATGCAAATTATTAAAGGTTATTTTTTTTACTTTGATAAGCCTTTTTAGGGTTAGTGGATGTGTAGAGATGGAAAATGATAATTTTAGACAGTACATTTTTCAGAAAGTCATAAAACCTTTACAATAATATGATTTGAATTCCAAAGAACTTGGTTATAAGTGAATATTTTAGCAAAGACTTTCTCTGATCATACTCCTGTGAGTTTGGTTTACAAAAAGAAATCTTATAAATCTTTTTGTAAAATCTTTTATTTGGAGATTAAATAAAACATTGTTATAGAAAGAAGTAATAGTGACGTAAAGAGACTAAATTAATTTTTTGAAAATAATTTAAACAGCACTGATTTAAGAATGGTTTGGAATGCAGGTAAAGCTTATATTAGAAGTTATTCTATACATTGTAATACTGAACTTAAAAAGAAAAAGAACAAAGAAATTCCCAGAGAAGATAAGTATCTTTCAGCAAACTAAGCTTTTATAGCTATTGATGTTGAGAAATGGATTCCAATTTACATTGTTATCATAAACAATGGGCACTTGGGCTAGGTTTTCAGTAGAAATGAATCCCCAACACAGATCATACATACATACATACATATTTATATTTTTAGGGATTTTGTTAACTTTTATTGGGCCTTAGTGGCTAATAAGACCAACGGAAGATTTAGAGATGAGATAATAAAAAAGAGGGGGAGATGTAGAATGATGATGTCATTCCAAAGACACAGATCATTGATTAACATTGAATACCCTTGCTGGGCGATAAGGGGGAAAGTCTCTTTTTCTTATTTTTTCTCTTCTTTCTAAGAGATGTTCTGATTTCCTACATTTTTCTTTTTTAATGTATTTTTATTGAATGTATTATATTTTTGTATCTGTTTTATCTGTTTAATATAATCCTTAATAAAAAATATTTAATTTTCATTTGTGACTGATCAATAAACAGTTGGGAAGAAGTCTTAGCTTTAAAGCCTTAGAACTTTGTTGTTATATGAGGTAATTGCAATGAGATGATGATTATATGCACCAAGATGGAAGGATTTGACATTACCCTCAATGGAGGAATGGGTGAGGAAAATGATGGAGCTTGCCACAATGGCCAAATTTGACATCTTTGGTTTTTAAAAAAGAGTATCAAAACTTAATTGTTCACTGGAAAACCCTTAAACATTTTTTGTGTGAAACAGAAAAAAATTAACTTATGACATACCCTTTTGATAATTAGAAATAATTAGATTATAGAAAAATAGAAGTTATTCTGTGACCATAGAGTAAGAGGAAAAATTACATTTATAATCATTGTGAAAAAAATCAGAAGCTACTTTCTTTTTATATATACATTTTTTACACTTTTCATTTTCTTTTTCTTTTCTTTATTCTAAATATTAGTTAGATTTTATCTTTATTAAAATCTGATAAATTTATATATTTTTTTAAAAAAAGTTCTTCTAATAACTAATTTGAACCTAGGTTTTAACTATCACTTCAAGTCATTCCCTCTGGAGCGATTCTTGCAAGTTTATAACATCAGCTTGAAGCAGTCATTCGTGCTTTTCTGAAAGGCTTCACCAGGTAGTTATGCCCATCTCCGTTCTTCAGGCTTTTTTACTTGACTACTTTCGTTCTTCTTCCCAAGCCATGGCTATAAAGTTGAACACTGCTATGAAACTGCTGATATTTGAAAGTTTAGCTCCAGAAATAGTTTGTTTTGCCCAGATACTTTATATTTCACATATTTCTTTTCTTTTTTAATACAGTCTCAGAACATTCTTATTATGACTTACTCCTGAAGAAAGCTGGGCAGTTCCTGTCAAATTTGCAGATTAATCTTCTGAAATTTTCTCTCTCCTTGCGGGCATTTTCCCCAACTATTCAGATGTTTCAGCAGGTGTGTAAAATTGGCTATTCGTGCTAGGAACCCATGTGTGGTTACAGTTCTCAGGTCATGTCATACGAACCATCTCAAATAGAAACTTTAAAAAATACCTCCTTTCAGTGACCGTCTTCACTCAGCAAGCCGTTCTCTTGGCAGTTTAGATGACTCTAATGGTTCCCGTAATCTGCCTTCGGTGGCTACCTTGCAAGCACCCGTCCTTGGCTCCTCTGAACGTAGTCTCTCTTCGTCTTGCACATAGATAATGGAAGAGTGAGGGAGGTAGGGTGCTATTTGGAGCCTTTTAGTTGAGTCGTGAGTATCTTACAAAACTAAGAATAGAGGCTGATGTTACTCCGAAAACTGCTTGACTACAGCTTCCATTGGCTTCGAGCGTTGGCTGGGGTGCTGCTCCCCTTGTAAAATACACCCTTGTTTCCCAGTTTTGAGTAGCTTTGATTTCAACGCTTTGGCTTGATTCCACAGTAGGAAATGAAATCTTTTCAGAGAAAAAGACCTACCTGAGCTTCTACTCAGAAAAAACCCAACCCTTTGTTGTTTAGAATTAACCAATTTGCTTTTGAAGATCCAAATTCCAAGTTTGTTTTTACTCTGCAGTGTGAACATTCAGGAAACTTTTAATCGGTAGATGCTGACGTTCAAGGAGGTCATATTTATAATTAGCTGAATAGAAATGCACCAGCCTCAAGTACGGTTCAGCCATTCACAAAATTAGCTTTTGAAAGATTTACTTTATAAGGTGCCCTGCAATTACGGGAGCATATCGAACCATTTGTTTAAAAGTTTGTGTCAAGGCTTCTCTATTGTCCTTTTGCTAGGCTAAGGATATTGATGACAGAGTCTGGAAAAATTGGTACATATTGTTCTTCCCCGGGCTTTGAATAGACTTATTCTTCACCTCACCCTCACATGCTGTACTCGGCACTTAAACTCAATGAGATAGCAGCAGTTGATGGACTGTTTTCATCAGAGTAGGCTTCATTCTTTGTAATATGAAATGAGGATGTATTGCCATTGAAAGTAATTGTCTAAATATTAGATTGCAGCTGTTGAGCCACCCCCAAAAGGCTGCAGCGCCTTTGTGGTTATCCATGGGAAAAGCACCTGCAAGACAAATGAAATTAAGAAGCTTCTGATGACAGCTGCGTCAAGGTGATTGTAAATATATATTTTAAGCTCCTTGCTCCATGCAAAATGAACATTAAGCACAGTGAAACGCACTAGTCCTGATGCCCACTGAGATTTAATTAAAGTCCCACCATTTCTTGATCCCCTGAGAGCAGCCTCCTTTCTCCCCAAAAGTGGGTGAGACGTCCTTGCTTGACGTTGGTTGGCTCCATGCCAGAAAGCTGACAAATGCTAACATCTCAATATACCCGGGCCTCTTTCACTCTGTGATAGCTTAAAACCTGATGGAAAGAAGAGCGAATATAACCCAGGTCACATTACATTTGTGTGCAAAATGATATCATTCTTCATTAAGCAAAATAGGCAACATGGCTAGGGGGGGCATTTTATTCAAGAGAAAAAAATATATCCTTCCTCTAGCATTGGACTTTGAACCAAGCATGAATCCAGCTGCAGTTAATGCTGCTCATTAATCTATAATGGTTTCATGCTGCAGGGACAAATGGCTTCATTGCAGCTATTCCACAACGAGTTATAGTATACATATCATGCGGTACTCCCCACTGACATAGTAAGGCTAATTTTGGTGGAGGTGGCTTTTAGACGGGCAGACTCGGCTGGTCATTGTTCCTGTGTCCATTCACTGAAGCATCATTCATGCTGAGCTGAACCTTATTTTTCCTCCATCCAAGGCCCAAGCCACCCCTGTTCAAAGCGGACCATGTATTCCCTGTGCTGAAGGAGCCCGCCCTGGTCGTGATCCTTTATGCCGAAGTGGGGACCAAAGATTTTGCCACATTTCACAACGTCTTATCTGAAAAAGCACAAAAGGGTGAATTTGTTTACATTCTCCGACATTTTGTCAAGGTAGGTATATGTGAAAATGTTATTCCTTGCTAACGTTAGAATAAAATGATTTCTTTCGAGTTCCAGTTGCTCTGCAGCATTTAATACTTAATCCTTTCTTTAGACCCCCAAATTGTGTTCTGCAGAAGGCACAGAAGTCTCTGTCTCTCAGTCAGTCAGCCAGTCAGTCAGTCAGTTTATATAGCCACCCAACTCAACCAGGTGCCTCTGGGCAGCTTACAATTCTAAAAGAATTGAAACCATTTAAAACCATCAAAAAAAAAAAAGAGCAGCCGTGATGATTAATCTGCCGAGACTGAGGTTGCCAGTGACGGGGCCTTTTCCACATTCCGGGCCCCAGACCTGGCTAGAGCACGGGGCCACGCTGGCCAGGCTTTGCAGGAAGCCAGCAGGGTTGGGGCCACTCCATTTCCGAGGAAGGAATCTTCCTCAGGGCGGGGGCTATAGCAGAAAAGCCCCCCCTCAGTTCCTGCCAGTCACCGATTCTCTGTTGGATCCGATCGGAGAGGAAGGAGCTCTGGAATGAAATGTCCCCTCGAGTGGCCTGGTCCCAGGCCTATGGACCACAGCGCAGGTGCCAGAGCAGGCAGCCTTTTCGAAAGGAACGGAGCCTCACAAGAGGGTTGGCATCTTAAAATCTTTGATGGCACTCTCAGTTTTCACAGTATCAACAAATGATAATAATAATAGGTTGATGCTGTGTTGGTAGTGCATTCCTGACCCTTAGATGTCTCCAGTGACATTTTGGTCTATCTGAATGAAAGGAATTGGGAGTCACTGTTTCACACAAAATAGGAATGTGACACTTTTCTCAGGAAGCATTAAGGGCTCCTAGGAGGGATAATGATTCAGTCAATCAATTTAGTGTTAGAAATGCCCAGGTTTAGAAGAAGCGTTTAGAAGAAGCGTACACACACACACACACACACACACACACACACATGCTGCTACACTGATTAATGCAAATCGTGAAAAGAACGGATTAGGCCCTTGTGTCAGATCACCATTTCTTCCCTGGAAACCTACGATTTAGCCATGATTCCATAGCACTTTTTAAAAAAAAAAACCCTTTGCCTTCTTAATCCAGAAACGTAGCACCAAGAAGATGTACTTGTCTGCCTATGGTGTGGAGCTTGCGATAAAGAGTACAGAATACAAAGCAGTGGATGAATCTCAAGTCGAAGGTACGTTTCTCTTCCTTGTGTGGTATAACTGGAAAATATTACGACAAAATATGTGTCAGATTTTCGAGGCAGTAAACTTTTGGACCACCCTGTTGAAGATAATGGAAAATACATCTTGGGGTTGGTAATTCCTCTAGTGTTTGTTTTCGAGATCCACATGTGGTTCTTGGGTGGGTGGGTGGGGATGGCCGGCAAA
>JANHFO010009775.1:7315-23798 GCA_032468095.1 Pareas carinatus | reverse complement strand
GCTGCCTCCAGGTCAGGTTTATGCCTTGTATAAACAACTGCAAGGATGTTCCTCTTCTGATTACGACCCTTTCACAAACCCCTCTTATGCTTTGCCAAACAAAACAGTGAAATGTAGCAGGGTCGTGGAGAATTCATGAGAAGCAAATGTCTCAAAACATACACTTCTACTATCTCACTCTTGCTATTATCTCACTCTGGCCTGCATGACCTCACACTGTTTACCACTAGGGTGAGCAGAACACTGCCCTTGGCTGGTATGCTCCAAGGAGTGGGAATGAGGTATGATCTTAAGGAGAGGCATGAGGAGGGAGATGTGAGAAGTTGCCAATAGAAACACTGTTGTTAGTTTTGCCTTTTGCTGCTTGGAAAAAACTGTACTTACGCAAATAAACACTGCTTAGGCAGTCAGACATCTCTTGATCCTACAAATGACTGGTCATTGATTCCTTCATTCTTGCACATGTTTCAAGCATCGATGTTATCTAGTTTGAGTAAGAAACCGCAAGAAGAAAATTGACAAACATATGTGTGTATTTCTTTTAATCAGTGTGGACTCCAAGCAACTGCCTGGACTAGCCCCTGCTGTTTTCTTGGCAAGATTTCAGAAGTGGTTTAACATTGCCTTCTTCCTATGGTTGTGTGACTGATCCAAGATCACCCAGATGACTTTAACCTCTATGCCAAAGTAGCACACATATATGATTAGAACTAACATAATTTCTTACTGCAAATATACAGAGATTTACAATTTTTTTTAAAAAAAGTGAGAGTTGCTTTTATTTCTAGAAAATTCATTAATTTATGAGGACTAAAATAATTTGCAAGCTGATGGGGGATGAGAGCAGGAAGTAGTACATTGCATATACAAGACCAGAAGAAATAAAACAGACTCATATGAAAAAACATATTGAGTGAGAGCTAAAATGTCTACAGCCATCACGTTACTGACTCTTGGCTTGTGACATGATTAATGTGATATGAGCCAAAAGAAAATTTAGGAGGCTTTTGACAGGCTTCATACTCTCTGATCCAGAGTCATAACGGATATATTTGAACTATAATAATCTTATGATAAAATGGACTGTTGCAGTAGGCTCCTGAGAATCATTTTCTTCTGTCCGAGTCAAAGGAGAAAAAACGTCACATGCTCTGTCTTCCATTATAGACCATGATAGCTGTTTAATCAAACAATTTCAAAAGCATATCAAAATTGTTATTATAAAAATTGACAGAATTGGACTTCCTGATTGATTCATCCTTGTCATATTTATACTTCAAAGTAATACTTTGAAATGTGGGTGTTTCTATTGAAATCTAACTATTGATCACTTATTATTTAGATATCTAGTGCATTTATGTACTATTCCAGTCAAATACATTTATTTATTTATTTTATTTAGTCAGACTTATATGACAAAAACTGTATAAGTAGGAACATACTATATAAACATTTAGGTATAGATAGATATAAGCATAGACATAATAATAAATGAGTACAAATAAATGGGGACAGTAGGACAGGAACGGTAAACATGCTAGTGTCCTTTGGCATGCCCTCTTATAGACCTCTTAGGTATGGAGTGAGGTCAGCTAGTTTAAGGTTAAAGATTTAGGGGTTTGGGGATGTAACAACAGTGTCAGGTAATGAGTTCCAGACATTCACCACTCTGTTACTGAAGTCATATTGTCTGCAATCAAGTCTGCAGCATTTCACTTTGAGTTTGTATCTGTTGTTAACCCATGTATTATTGTGATTGAAACTGAAGTATTCATTCATGGATAGAACATTGTAACAGACAATGTTGTGTACTAAGATAGGTCAGACCATAGGCGGTGTAGCTCTAAACATTCTAGGTTCAGAATTTCAAGCCTAGTGGCATAAGGTATTCTATTGCGGGCTAAGGAATGGAGTACTCTTCTTGTAAAATACTTCTGGACTTGTTCAATTGATGTCTGTTAAACAATATGGGTTTCATGCAAATAAGCTGTATTCAAGAATTGGTCTGGCAAATATTTTATATGCCTTGGTTTGCAGTTCAATATTATAGAAAAAGAAGATTTGCAAAATTAGGTTAACAACTCTTAATACCTTTTTGGCAATGCTGTTACAGTGAGCTCTGGGGCTTAGAACTTTTGAGATGAGTACTCCTAGGTCCTTGGCAGAGTGAAGGTTGTCTTCAAGGTCGCATCCACCCAGTTTGTATTTAGTGTTTTGATTCTTTTTACCAATGTGTAGGACAGAGCATTTATTGGTAGAGATTTGAAGATGCCAATTGTTCGACCATTCATACACATAGTCAAAGTCGCATTGTAAGGTAGCAGTGTTGTCAGTGTTTGTGAATAGTTTTATGTCATCAGCAAAGAGGACACAGTTATTTTAGATGTGATCACAAAGTTTGTTTATGTATATTAAAAATAGGATGGGTCTTAGAACGGTCCCCTGGGGTGACACTGGTTCAGGGTTTTGATATGGCACTCCTTATTTTAACTACTTGTTGTCTGTTTGACAGGAATGCATTCATCCATTTATGTAGTGATCCAGAAATGTTGTAAGATTGCAGTTTTAATAGTAGTTTGTCATGCACTACTGAGTCAAAGGCTTTGCTGAAGTCTTTGTAAATTGCATCTATTGCTTTACCCTGGTCAAGTTGTGTAGTCCAAATGTTTTTGCAGTGTATGAGTTGTAGATTACAGGACAATTTTTTTCTGAAGCCAAACTGATTGTTAGATAGTAGGTTATTTGACTCTAAGTGGAGGATATTGGATTGGTTGATGATTGATTCCATGACTTTGCAGATGACACAACATAATGAGATTGGCCTGTAATTTTCAATTAGGCTCTGGTCTCCTTTTTTGAAGATAGGAATGACTGTGACTAATTACCATAAGTCAGGCAAAGTGCTGGATCTGAATAATATCTCATATGCTGGACTTGGGGAACTCTTGGACTAATTCAGCAGGATTCTTTCTCATCTTCCATTCTCTGATTGAATATAATGGATTGAAGATGCTTTGCTGTATTAAACAGCAGGTCTTTGTACCTAATCTGTCCTCTGTGCCTCTGAGCATCTTCATTTTTTTCTTTTACCATACTGAAAATATGTCTGCTTACTCTGCATGGGGTGGGGCTTTATCAATACAAACCAGCTGAGCACATTAAATTTCTTTTATATCAGTAAGAGAGCAATTCATCATAATAACATCCTCTCGTTGAAATGAATAGGGATTAATGTGCTAAATGTTGGTCCGATGTATCTTAGAAAATTGAATTTGTGTTGCCCCTGAGTTCCATCTGTGTTACCTACTTCTAGAGAGAGAGATACAAATAGAATGTCTTCTGCTTTTTTTGTTCTGGGAGACTACCCTCCTTTCTTGAAAAGGAACCCAAACCATAAATACCTGCCTTACCTCTGAAGTTTCCAATTTTTAGCTATGTGAAAAATGAAATCCTATTACAGCTAAATGACCAATTCAGACCTGACTTGCAAACCGCTCTGAATCTTGCCAGGATTGGCCGATGTAGTCTGGAATTTCCTTAGAGGCATCTACTATGCATTCCCAAGGCCTCAAATTAATGCGCCCTCCCCACATGTCAATGTCAGACAATCATGCATTGTGGGGGAATCCTGCTCTCTCCTTTGGTCTGTTAATGCACTCAGAATGAGGGAGCAAATGTGTTTCTATAGAAAGTGATTTAGCTGCAAATCCTCAATCAATGAAGAGAACTTTAAAGGCTTAAGCTTTTTCAGCTTTGCCTACAAATGAGATTGTCCTGGTTTGGGGTGGGGAGTAAGTACTTAATATATTCAGAGAGTCCTAGAGTTGTCAGCCTCTTCTTGCAATTTGCTCTGAAATTCCCCACAAACCTTTGACCTGGGCTAGCCATTGTCTTCTTATAGCTGGATAGAACTAATACTGCAACTTGGAACCTTTGATCAACTCTGAGTCTTAACATCACTCCTTGTTTGTCCACTGTGGTTCTGTCTAATTTATATGAATTCACCTCTTGCACAAGGAGTAAAGTATAATTTCTGATTCACTTTGCTCAGTTAAACATATTTCTCAGATTGTTTTATATCTATTTTCAACCTGCTCCACTGAGTCCTGGAATTCCATAGAAATTTAAGATCAGTTTAAGATATGCTACTGGTCCAAACCTTATCCTGATGGTGTTACTGCAAGCAAGAATGCATGTGTTTTTATAAGCACTTTCCATTTGGGCAGCTTATAATAAACTAAATAAAATGTCCCATCAAAACACAGTACAAGGTTTTTTATTTCACATTTTTAGTGTAAGGACATGCACTGATGTAGTGGAATTGTAACCAACTCTGACCCAAACAGAAATAGATTTCTGAGGTCAGAAGTCTACAGTGGATAAGGCAATAGATGATCATGGCATGAATCAAAGGTATTGTTTAAAAGCAACTAATAGATTACGTTGGATCCTTTGCTAGGAATCTATGATCTTTTTGACACCTGGGGAATAGTCTGGAAGTCCCAATGCATCATATGGACATGACATTGATGGCTATTTTATTGAGGAGTAAAGCAGTCTTTAGATGCCTGTGAGTGATAGCCAAGGGGAGGATTTCAATCAATATCCTGGTAATGATAGCCTACATTTCACTTTTTTGATCTATTGATTCAGACCAATGGCATCACCCACTGCCATTTCAATAAATCAGCTCTTTCCGAAGTCATACTAAAGAAGCTTTCATGTGGGTGCCTCCTTAATCCTAGGAAGGAAGTGAACTATAGTGATACAAAGTACGTACACTTCTAAGAGGCTTGAAGAATAGGAGCATGTATAAGCTATTCTCCTGTTCTCTAAAATACTTTATTGCTTGCTCGTGAGCACAAGTTAAAGAAAAAACCTATATATTTCAGGATTCTTACCAGGGATAGGATGCTAACCCATCAAGTATCAGGCTCAGTATTGAAATGGTGAACCCCAGTCATAGCATTTTTGTTTCCCTTAAGAGTAAAGAGTAAATTGGTCGCACTAAGTTTGCACTGAAATTAATGCAATTTTGCTTAGTAATTATGCGTTTCCACCTTCATTTCAAATGAATTTAGCTTAGCCATCTCTCTTCTGTGTGTACCAAATGAAGAGGGCCTCACAGTGTTGCTGGTAAGCAGAATCATAGTACCATGCCAGTATGTTACTACCAGTATTTTGGGACTTAATCACTGACTTAGTTATTGTCTTCCTCTTTTCTTTATAGGACAAAATATGGCTGTCAATTTTATAATCTCTAACATCCCACCACTTGATTTTTCTATATACAAAATGCAGGACATGGGAAGTTGCAATTAGATCTGTTGGGTATTGCTCACTCCAAAGCATTGTTCTGTTTTTTATTGCAAGTTATCCAACTCAATCAGCTTACCTTTCAAGCTATGGAAAGTTTGAGTAGAAATCAAGGCAATTGTTTTGACGGTTGGAAGTGAAAAAAATGTAAGCATTATGTGGTTGAAGGTGAAAGAAGAGAGTGCAGAAAGTGGTCTGCTATTCAATGTGTGTTAAAGTTTTGTTAACAGGCAATGCCAACACACTGCAAATAAGCCAAGAAGTAGCAGATTCTATATATAGAAATTCACAGGGATGGTGACTTTTGCAGTCAAATAAAGAAATGTTTGCAATGTTGAAGAAAGACATAAAAGTGCAGGGACAGCACACTGACATCCAAATACAGATTATCAAAGTTACTATTTGCCCAGATGTAACATATGAGTGTGAAAGCTGGATCATCAAAATAGCTGAAGAAAGAAAAAATATCTTTGCTGGAGAAAATGGTTGAGAATACCCTGGGAAGAGTTTTGTTCAGACCTTCCCAATCTGAAAGCTCTCCAAATATGCTGATTTCAGTTATGGGAGCTGAAGTGCCAGTCTTTTCACATACACACCCCTTCTTCTGTTCCTTTTCGTATTCCACTTGGAATGAGAATGCATTCCTGACAATATTTCCTATGTTTGGATTTAGCATTTTCATCTGCACTGGCACTGTTAACAGAAAAGGGGCATTACCGATATCAGAATGCAGAATCTTAACATCAACTGGAGGCCAAAGAGGGGAACAAGTATATAGTTTTTCTCACATATAAGCTGCAGCAGAGTCAATGTAACAAACAGTTGTTTAGATGTATCACTCCACGTCCATTCTAATGTAACTGCAGCAGCTTCACTCAGAGAGATCTGGCAAAGGAAACCAGACAGAGCATGCCTGTGTAGGAAACTGCTTTCCTATTGTTTTATTAGAACTGCAGCCTCAACACCAGCAACAAGCAAAAAGGTAGATGAAAACCTACAACACTGTCAGTTCAGCAGGATCAAAAAGCTCTGCAATGTTTCAGATTTAATATCAAAAAGGTCCTTTGGAATGTGTGTGTGTGTGTGTGTGTGTGTGTGTGTGTGTGTGTGTGTGTGTGAACAAAGGACCTGCCTGTAACTCTTTTAAGCAAGTGTATCTTTTCTGAGGATTATGCAACATCTATGCAGCAGCCGCACAATTTCAGGAAAAGAGAAAAGTTACCTTAAAGAATGCCATGTTCATATCTCTCCACACACTAAAAAGCATTCTTCTGTATTATTTCTCAAATGCTGCATAGGCCTAATTGCTTATTTGTAGTATTGCTTTCTAGCCACCACCACCCCAACAGGCAATGCCCAGAGGTCATGAAACAGGCCAAAAAAAAGTGGAAAATATTTCATACAGCCACGCAGTTTCATCCCAGTGAAACTGCTCTTTCTTCATTGGCTCCTGTACCAGTAGTGCTGCTCAATCAGAATAGCATTTCAGTTGTCTGTCTTGGGCTGTTGACATGCCATTTGTCATGCAAAGTTGCATTAGTAGAACTTCAGATTGCTATTGAGCCATCTTTATAGATAATATTATGCTTTTTCAAAAGAATATGCTATATGCCTATTAAAGATCATCAGTTTTAAGTTTGTGACCATGTAAACAGGCAAGGATGTGCTAATCTTGGCCATCCTTTGTAGCATATCCAAGCTTCCATTCCTGCCTTTTCCCTTCCATCCTCTTCTTTCTCTTCATGTTTGCTATTTTCCCCAGGTCAGCAGGAAAAAATGACTGACAGCTGCATTGCCCTCCATTTTTTTCCTGATGTCATCCCAAATCTCTCAATTTTACAGAATTAAGCTGCTCAGTGCCATTGAACTGTAAGCCATTCTGTTGCATTTTGGTCTTGGAGCACCACCTCGTCACTTCCATAGCTCTTTCTTAAAACCCTTGATGAACCTCCCATTGCCATCTTTTCATGCTCTGTTTTCTTTCTTTTCTTTCTTTTCTTTTACTAGGAATTATATGCATGTTGATTGCTTGAGGAATGGCATACGAACTAGTGCTTACCTTTCTGTTAACATCTGTGGGATTTATTTTTAATGACAGGAGCTGAGCTAAATACATAATTAATAAAAGCGCAACCATGTAAAATGCCAATATTTCCATCTTCATCAAGACATGAAAAACAAAGGCAAAACGGTGTTGCTTTTATAGTTAGGAATGGTATAACAAGAACAGTACTTGGTTACAATGCAATCAATGATGAAATATTATTGATTAGACTTTGTGGATAACCTTTAATGTGAAAATCACTCAGGTTTAGCCTCAGTCATAGATGCAGAAGAAAAGGATGTTGTTGACATCTATGATCAAGTTGAATTTGACATTGGCATGCAAGCAAGATATGCTGCTTGTGATTGGAGACTGGAATGCCAAAGTTTGAAGCATGAAAGAGGAAAATGTAGTTGGATTGCTTGGCTTAAGAAACTGAAATAAAACATGTAACTGATTTATCGATTTCTGCCACTCCAATAACTTCTTCAAGCTAACTGTCTTCGAACAACCAAAATAATGCCTCTGTACATGAATATCATCAGGAGCATATGAAATCATTGATTATATTATTGCTAAAAGGAGGTGAAGGAGCTGAATTATAGCATCAACAACATGGCCAGGTTCTGACTGTGGAACAGATCACGGATTATGCATGTACAAGCTGCAATTTATGTTAAAAGAAAAAAAAAGAAAAACTGTCCATCTCCATGATATGGAGATTTTCAAGAAGAACAATGAGAATCCCTGATGTTCTTCATTGATCAACAACCAAAGGAATTATGAAATGAATTTTAAAAAGTTGTTAAAGATGAGTGTGAAAATGACTGCCAAAAATGAAGAAAGAAAATAAATCAAACCGCACAGAAGAGAGGTCAGCATCCAAGATTTCTTAGAAGCTATTCCCTACTTCAAGAAGTTAGAGCAACACTCTAGTCCTTGCTAAATTAGAAGGCTATAAGAACTGATGGAATATCTACTGAAATATGGCAAGCAGCAGAAGAAGAATCAATCAAAATTCTAACCAAGCTAGACCAGAAAATCTGAGGAATAACAGTGTCCAGCCAATTGAAGAGGCCAATCTACATCGCAATACCAAATAAAGGAGACTTAACAATATACAAACAATCATACAATAGCCTAAATTTCACACACTAGCAAAATAATGCTTACGGTCTTCCAACACTGATTAAAACCTTACATGGAAAAAGCTATTGCAAACAGACTGGCTTCAGATTGGCAAAGGAGTGTTATAAGTGCATATTCTCCCCTTATTTAACCTATATGCTGAATATATATTAAGGGAAGCTCAATTAGAAGAAGATGAGTGTAATTTTAAAATTAGAGGAGAAAACATCAGTACAGTGCCTGTGCTATGCTGATGATTCTACTCTGATAGCTGAAAATGCAAAGGATCTGGAAGCCCTAGTACTAAACATCAAACAGCAATAGTGAAAAAAGAGACTAAAATTAAATATAAAAAAGACTAAACAAATGAAAACAACTAGAGCAATCAGCTTTAAAATTGACAATGGTGATATCAAAGGGGTGGTCTCTGATCAAAATTAAAGGAACAAGCAGTCAAGAAATCTAGCTATGTTGTTAGAACAACTATGGAGGCCTTGGAAAAGATATTAAAGATAATTAAAGATTTTAAAATACTAAGATGTATCTACACTTTCAAAGATCAGTTCATGCAAGCTATGTGGTTTCTTATGGAACCAAAAGTAGGACTTTAACAAAGCAAGTTAGGAAAAGTACTCTTAGAACTTTGGTGTTGGAGAAGAAAGGCATAGAATTATTGAGCTGGAAGGGACCTTGGAGGTGCTCTAGTCCAACTCTTTGCTCAAGGCAGGAGCCTTATATCATCCCAATTCAATGGGTGTCCAGTCTATTTTTGAAAACCTCCAGTTTTGGAATACCCATGACTCCAGGAGGCAAGTTATTTAATTGATTAATTGTTCTCACTGTGAGAAAATTTCTCCTCACTTCTAGGTTGCATCTCTCTTTAAAAAGCTTCCACCCATTACTTCTTGTCCTACTTTCTGGTGCTTTGGAAAATAAGTCAAAACCCTCTTCTTTGTGACAGCTCCTCAAGTCCTGGAAGACAGTTATCATGTCCCCCCTAATCCTAGTACTCCTTAGTGCGATGTGGACTGTCAAAAAATCCAGACTGATGGATCATCAAACAAATCAACCCAGAGTCCTCACTAAAGTTACAAATGACCAAGCACTAAATATCCCATGTTGGGCACATTATGTGTAGATCTTAGGCTCTATAAAAGGCTAAAATGCTGGAATAGATGGAAGAAAACAGACGACCAGCATCAAGGTGGATGTACTCAGATATACTGGCAATTAGTATTGGGAGGTTAGATCATGATGAAGAAAATGTATGTGGTTGCGAGGAGTCGAAAACAAGTTGATGACAGATAATCAATCAGTCAGGCAGTCCATCTACATGCCTTGAATGTAGATGCTCAGTAACCAAATTCCTCCAATTTTATGTGATGCTAACTTTCACTGCTTTTTTGTTTATTCATGCAGCTGATCTGATTCATTCTGAGATCATTCAAGAAAATGAGAAACATTATAAGGCAATATAATCAATTGCATTTGCTTAATTGATGGTGTAACTAAGGACAGAATGAGGGTAATGTAAAAAAGTCAATATTTTTACAAGAAATTACTTTGTTATGACACTATTAAAAACTGTTTACTTAGCTCAGCCTTAATAGCAAACAACAATGTTCAGAATGAATGTAATATTGGTGAAACCAAACTAAATGTTTACATTACAATCCTACTTTCAAGATTATGATTTCTTTCATATTTTCTGAAGTGTTCTAACAGAGCTAATGCATGGAGAAAAATAAACAGTCATATATGTGCAAAGGAAATCAAGGAATCACAAATCTCTTTCTAATTGTATCAAAAACAATTGGAAAGTTTTTGCAAAAATTGTCTGACATTTTCTGCTGAGAGAAATTGGGGGAAATAATTGATGGATTATTTTTCCAGAACAAACCCCACTAAAATGGAGGCAGCATTTTCCCATTCTTTGTAGGGCTGAGCAAAAATGACCTCCCCAAATTCATTAATCAAATGTGGAAGGAAGGATGTTAAAAAAATTGTGCAGGAGGAGTTTTTAAAAGGTTTTCATAAACTAGCCTTTCCCAGAATTATGAAAGTTGAAGTCCAATGTATCTTAAAGACTCTGGTTGGGGAGTAGTTTGACAGGTTGCTGGAACTTAGAGGCAGTGGCAGGAATCCTATTGATGAATGTGTCTGTTTGTGACATTAAAGGAAGGCCAAAGGAGAGGAAATCTCTGCAAATAGCAATAGCAATAACACTTAGACTTATATACCACTTCATAGTGCTTTATAGCCCTCTCTAAGTGGTTTCCAGTGTCAGAATATTTTCCCCAACAATCTGAGTCCTCATTTTACTGACCTTGGAAGGATGGAAAGCTGAGTCAACCTTGAGCTGGTCAGGATTAAACTGCTGTCAGTGAGCAAAGTTGGCCTGCAAAACTGCATTCTAAGCAGTGAGCCACCACACCTCTGTATATCTTGAAAGCACAATTTCTCCAAAATTTACAAGTAACTCTAAGTGTGTTTCTCTCCTTCTTTCTACCCATTTTCAACATAGGGCTGTAAGTCATATTTCAGGGACAAAAACACTTTCCTTTACTAGCCAAACATCACTTCATTTTTCTTAGCCAATGGTTCTGCTGACTGTCATTATTTTGACTTAATGTTCTCCTTGGTGAGGATTTTATTCTCTCTCAGTCAATCAGCCAAACATATCATTGTTATACCTAACAACAACAAAAATATTTTTTTAGCTTATTTGCTGCTCATCTCACCAAGGAAACTCTGGGCAGCTTACAACATTAAACAGGATTTGCAGGAAATTCTAATATGAGTAATTCTAATCAGAGAATGCAGAATGAACACATTGACATCTCAGTGTTATGTTGTAAGATAATGCATTAGCTATCATATTTGATTCAATGTCTTAATGACTAGAGCTAGGGGTGTTTCAGTGGAGGTTTGACTTGGCTCAGATTGAAATCAGAATTTGTTGGGGGGAGGTTTAGTGCTCCATTGAATATCACTGCAAAATCAACAGCTGGCTATAACATTTTTATTTTGAACAGAACTGTGTTAAATTGCTACAATAGCTCATTCTATGAGAAACCTACCTAATTTCTGAGAAATCTATTTTGTGCAAGAACAGCCTCTAGAGTTTAAGTTTAAAGGATTTGCTTACTCACCAGTTTTTGGTCAGACAAGGTTTTGTTTGAAGATTTCATATATAATAGAGAAACCATAGAGATGAAAATTGCAATATTTCAGAGGGATACAACCATAACCTCTTAAGGGAATTAAAAGAGATTCACTAACTTCTTTCAATGCATTGAATGAATCAATATACCATAGAGATGCTCCTTGGTAACTTGTAGCATTTCAGAAGGACTGACCCAGCAACTATGGCATTATAATAAATGAAATACAGATTTATTGCATAATATGTAGGGATACAGTATATACAGTAATTAATGTTAGTTAGTTCTTTTGTACATTATATACTAAGCTTTGTGTTTCTGTGTGTAATATTCAGGTAGATATATGATATAAATATATAGATATACACACACCATACACACACCAGATTTAACAGAACTGGATAGAAAGCAAAGTATTACTGTAGCTACAAAAGGATCACAACCAGATCAAAACAGAAAGGATCAAAACTGAAGTTGAAACTAAGGAATAAAGGAGATTGTGTTCTCTGAACATAAATACTGATAAATAAAACACCCAAAACAGATTTGAATAAACAATAACATGAATAAATTAAAATTACTAAGTACTAGTTTGGGAAAAGAACAAAGATTTTAGGTAGGATTGGACAGAAAGGAAAGGACTTGGTTGGAATGAGGCAGAAACTAGATTAGAAACAGACTGGTACTGATGTGAAACAGAAGCCACAAATCTCCCAAACACCACTATAGCTATAAATTCAACTCAGAAGAGAGAGAACTAGGGCAGTGCACAAAACAAATCAGTGCAGGCTGATATATTAGTTCAATGCCTTTTTCTCAAAACACTGCAATTAGAGGCCTCTGATAAATCATGCCCTGGGATTGGAAATTATATCAGACAGTTTCAAATTAATACCCCTAATTTTCTTTTTCTTTTTTGTAGCTTCATGTTCTATGGAAACTTGAGGACAACTATTACCATTTCCGTAGACATCATGTCCACACCTTCCCTTGTATCTTAATCACTTGAGGAGAACCTCAGGTTGATTCACAGTGCTTTGAAAGGTCCAATTGCTGAATTCTGTCTGGGGTCAGGATTGACTGAAATCTCAGGTACTCTTTACCTATGCAGCCAATTATTTATGGCAGTATTCTAAGTTGACTAGAGGCAGATTCAGCTTAATTAAAGATATCTTGCATTCTAGTCATATCACTTGCTTTTAAATAATTTGTTTGAGGAGTCCTCATACTTGATCAAATTTCACTTTAAGGAAGTTTTGGGAAGCTATTTTGCATGAAGGACTTGTCTTATGCTGCCCATGAAAAGCCTGGTAGATAACACATTATGTCTGCTCAATGTAAAGTTCCATAAAAATTAACCATGAAACTACAAAACAGCAACTAAAACAGGAGCTTGGAATCAATGAAATTTCTTCCTGCAGGGCTAATTACAAGATGACTCATAAGTAAAGTCTAGGCAAAAACAGAATTATGCAGTATGTTCTTGTTTAATGGAAATTATGAGAGATATCACAGACATCTAAATGTAAGTAGGAAACAAAGTAATATAATGAAGATGTAATTTAGTGACTCTCCCATTACAGGGAAAAAATATTCTATATAGAAGAGATTCTAAATTAACTGTAACAAATCAGAGACTGAAATAAAAATGTTGGTGATTTAAAGCAGGCTTGGGGATATATTAAAGGGAAAAAAATAACATGACACCAATCAGTAGAATACCACCTTCTGTGTTAAGATGTCCTAAAGTAGTCCATCTGTTCTCACAATCCACTGTTCCCATCACCAAGGCAATATAATAAATAGAATGCAATGTTAGAAAAGCAATGAACATGAAGGGAGAAATATATAGTCATGTTACAGAGTGGAGATAAACGAGCAATAAAAGGATAATGGTACAATAATGGCGGACTGGTGCAGCAGAAAATGATCTGCGATATCTCTATCTTTGTTTTCTCTAAATACCAAATGAAGGACATACCCTTACCAAAGAAAATGTATCAGGGATCAGATGCCAACATTGAAGTGGAATAGCTATCTCAAGCACAGGGAATTCATTCATTTTCTTCTATTATAAAAATTAAGTGTAGACTTGAATATGAAGTGGTTATCATAGAGTTCTATTTTTGTTTGTCCCTAATCCAAGGGAAATTCCTCTTACACAAACATGCAAACAAGTTTCTCACAAATTATTCTTTCAGCTCCCCCTCTACGTAAATGAACAATGGGTGTTTGGATTCTTTTGACATTTGTATTAGATCATTACTTTTGCTATTTCTATTCATCACTAGTAAGACTTAGGCTATATTTCTATTTGCATTTAACTCATGCAACAGTCATTCCTTGACAACAGTCCTTTTATTTTTGTTCCTTGACGTCACTCCTTTTATTCTGTGTTTAGCCCAAAACTAAGGCATTTTAAGTCAAGTATTCAAAGTGTTCAAAACATATTATGCTTCACTATCCCTGGCACTAGAGGTAAAGTTGGTTGACCAATAATATGAGTACTGAGTGTTTCAAGTTACGGCAAACACAGTTCCCCCCCACCCAGGTCCTCAAATTGCCTTTTCTACTACCATTCTACTATTTGTTCCCTAAAGAGCTGATCAGTACAGCTTAATTGGGCTGTTGCACATAAATATGTGTGTGTTATCACCAGGAGTTGAACATGACAAAGGAAACTTTTAACGTATTTGAACAGATCTGTTCCATAAAACTATAATAACACTGCTGACAATGACTGTGGGTACTTTCTACATTGCCCAGGCTGCATTTTATAATTTAATAAGACTACTATTTTTTAAAATGTATTAACACAGAACAAAGAATATAGAATAATAATAAGGTTGAAAGGGACCTTGGAGATCTTCTAGTCCAATCCTCTGCTCAAGCTGGATACACTATACCAGTGATGGCGAACCTATGGCACGCATGCCACAGTGAGCAGGAAGAGCCCTCTCTGTGAGGGCACGTGAGCCAAGTTGCCCCAGTATCGCCCCAGTGCTGAGCATGCTCAGAAAGAGAGTAGCAGTGCTGGGTGATGACATCACAGGGCCATGCGCACACTGAGAAACAGAGTAGCAGCACCGGGCGATGATGTCATGAGCTGCGACTTGTCCAGGCACTCGGTGCCTAAAAGATTAGCCACTATTCTGTCCAGTCTGTTTTTGAAAACTGCCAAAAACTATCATCAGAAAACCGTCAAAGTGATGCCATTACCCTTGTGATTCCTATTTAGTATTTCAGGGCACTTTTTACTACAGAATGAAGTGTGTGAACAGGGAAACAGAAAGCAGCTTAGAGATAACTTACAGACCTAAAGTCAGACTCCTCTCATTCTTGTTGCAGTAACATGATTGGCTAATCATTTTCCTACCAGCTGTGATATGCTGAGCAACAACACCAGAAGACCCAATAGACTGCTTTGTTTATCAGGCACTGAATATGAATTACCAGGACAAGACCATTTGACAGTCACTTGTAGATAATGACAGAAGAGGCAGAATAGCAAGCAGTAATGAAAAGTTTCTGTTTATTCCAGGATGGGTGGAGTGCATCCTGGATAGTAGTGGGAGAAGGTGCTCAGCAAGGTGATCAAGGGACATTTTGTAGTAAATGGAAACCCAGGGAAACACAAGCATCTCCTTTCCTGAGTAGTTGTTTCAGGCTTTATGTCCAAAAGTGGGATCTCAGGCTATATAAAAAGCCCATATGCATAAGGATTGATATGCATAGATTTTGAGGACACCTAGATCCAAAGCATGGGTGTTAAGGAAGGTCCAGTATGTGAAACCCTGTGTGCCATAGTGATTAAAATGATGAACTGTAAAAGTGAAGGCACCCAAGTTCTGGTTCACCCTGAGCTCCCTGCTGAATGCTGCTCAGGTGGAAGCTCACTGCTGAATTTCATTCCTTTCATTCTCTCTCAGCCCAAGCTACCTGTTGGGAGATAGAGAAAAGCGAGGTGCCCTTTGCTCCTGAATGAAAGACAGAATATAAATCAGATAAACAGAACACAGAATAAACAATGAGACTGGATCCCGTATTATTTTTTGTACTGTTTAATATTATTATAATAGTACACACTGAAATATATTTGCAGTCAGTTTCTTTGAGGAAATGTTCTGCATTCTGAACCTACTCTGAAGGCATCACACTTGAAGGTACAGGATGTTTTAAATATGGTTTTGCGTGATAGTTTAGCATTCAGTGTGCTGCATAATTACTGGAAAGATGGTTATCCTGCAGAAGCACCACACTATTTCAATATTGTTTCCATTGTTAGAAATTTTTTATCTTGTTTTCCTTCTTGTCCCTCGTTTATTTTCAATGTGCTATAATCTTACTGGCTGTGCACATTTAGAAGATTTTTCTTCTTCAGTGTTGTGATACAATCAGGAAAATTGCATGAGTAGCCAGAAACAAGAATAATGAAACAATAAGAAAATGATCCTGCAAAGAACAAGAAGCTGAAAATAAAGAGAGACCTAAATACCACAAAATAATCCAGACTTGGAGTAAACATGAGATCAGATAAGTAGCAGCAATTCAGTCTGTATATTCATTTTGATGAGTGTATAATAAAATAAAATAATTTCATGATCATTCACCATTGAATTTGTGGATAGGCTGTAGTTCTGATTATTTCAGCTTCTGGGGCTGATATTTTAAGAGAAATGTTCCTTTTTTACAGCCAGGACTTTGGACTAGTTTATGAAATTGGCTAAATTTCTGATCTACAGCTAGCAGTCCTAAAGCCCTATTGTTAAATTGAATGAAGTGAAATGAGAAGGAGGAAGGAAGGAAGGAAGGAAGGAAGGAAGGAAGAGCG
>JANHFO010009773.1:0-12038 GCA_032468095.1 Pareas carinatus | reverse complement strand
GGAAGGAAGGAAGGAAGGAAGGAAGGAAGGAAGGAAGGAAGGAAGGAAGGAAGGAAGGAAGGAAGGAAGGAAAGGTTGTTCACAGCCCTCTGTTCCAAGATCCAGAAAGATGTGCTGAGTATTTATTGCTGCATTGTTTGCCGTTCATCAAATTTAAATCACAGAGACTCACGAAACCTCTACTTTTAGATACGGTAAAACCAACACAATAGTTGATGGACGACCCCCTTATGGCATCACGAGCAATAGCCCAGCTTTGATGTGGACTCATGTCGGTGGCTGAAGTGTCAGAGACAAAAGTTGGTTCTCTTTTGAAATCAGTTCTCATTTAGAAGGGAAAAATTCACAAGGAACTTCTGTCGCCTGTTTAGAGGTGCTGAATATAGTTTGAAACAATAAATATACCTTGACAGTAGAATTGATGAGACCCTCAAAATCTTTTAATGCAATGACAGATTCCATCCCCCCCTCCCTGTTTGCGATGGTTGTACGCTGCATTCTCCGAAAGCTGCTAGTTTTCACCCCTGATTCTTATTCAGATTGTCACTTCCGATGAAATATAATTTCATTTTATTTTTCTAAAAATGTTACGAGCAGGATTAATGCTTTCTTGAGGATTGGCTGCAATATATTATTTAGCTCCATATCTCCCATGATGGCAGAGTGAATATCATGGTACGCTTAATTCTTGATGACAATTTATACATTAAAAATAAATTGCAAAAACCCCAGTGGGTTCCAGCATGTTGACACATTTTAAATTAAGGACGTTAATGGGAATGACTGCTGACTTCCTAAATGAGAAAAGAGCAATTATTAGTAAGAACTGGTTTCGATAACGAATATATATATATATATATATACACATACATACATACGAGAGTACCTCACGAAACAAACAAATCTTAAAGCAGATACCCACTTGTCACATTATGCTGTTGCTATTCTGTCTTTATAAGATTCATTGTGCTGGCAACACATTCTCTTGTTCTCTTTCTGTGATTATAGCCAATTATTTATTTATCTTACAAATAACGCGAGGTGGTGAACATCTTCAAGAAACCGTTCTCCTCCTATTTTTCCCACAACAACAACCCTGTGTGGTGGACTAGAACTCACCATCTCCTGGTGATTGATCCAATGTCACCCAGCTGGCTTTCATGGCTAAGGCGCGACTAGAACTCACAGGCTCCTAGTAATTCATCCAGTCATCCAGTTGGCTTTCATGCTTACAGCAGGACTAGAACACACCATCTCCTGGTGTTTGGCGTAAGGTCACCCAGCTGACTTTCATGGCTAAAACGGGACTTGAAGCCATGGTCTTCCATTTTCTAGTCTGGTGCTTAACCACTGGTTCTCCATAGATCTCTCCTATATCAATAGAGAAGAATATTTGCAGTTCAGGGTTGAAATGATCCTTCTCTCATTTCTTAGGTCTATATTTGGCTTTCCCAGGAGAAGACAGGCAGTCTGGCGAGTGTATACTGGTGAGTCAACATTAGAGAAACCTCTTGACTTGCTTTACAGAGGCACCTGGACTGTTTGTGCCTGACAGCTACTATGATTTAAGGTGGGATCTTGAGGTAGTCACTCATATCACCTAGGTACAATTTGTCACTGGAGCTCCTGTTCCCATTTATATGCACAACATGCACGCATGTGATGGAATGTAGCCCAGATTCCTAGGAAGGAGCGCGTTCTAAAGGAGCATTGGGGTCAGACTTGAAAACTCAAGAAAGACAGATTGTGATTCTTCCAAATGTTTTTATTGTTCCTCATCTGTAGACGGAATCTTGCCAGAGTAAAGCAGACTGCCTCCCCCATTATGCTTATACTCTGGGAACTGTTAAGAGGCAGCCGTCTTCACCCTCTTTCTCTCACACACAAGCTATGTTATCTCTTAGTTCTCTGGAATGCATTCGTCCTCTCCTGGGAATCTGGACTATATAAAATCTCCCCATCTGCAAGGAAAAGCTTTGTGGCGCTTTCAGAAAGTGTAGTATCATGGTTGTTTATATTTAGCTGGAAATCTCTACCCTGGATTGGTTGTGGGCATCACAACATGTCCCTGAAGTTGTGAGTCAACGATGTCAAAATAGTATGGATAATTGAAATTCAGCCTCTTTTCTTTTTAACGTGGAATGTCTATGCATTCATTGGCCCAAACTTCAAGTATAAACTAATGAAGTAAAACCCAAAGGTGCTTTTTCAAGAGGTAACTAGATGTTCTTTGCTTGTGCTTGAAGAGGTTTCACTTCTCACCCAAAAAGCTTCTTCAGCTTCTTGGATAAGAAGCAAAATGTTTTCAAGGAAAAGCGAAGAAAATCAAGTTGCTTTTGAAAAGCATGACTGAGAATCTCCATAGACATTTAAATCAATTGAAAGATGCCAACAGGATCTTGGAAAGTACAGGCAGTCCTCTACTTATGACCATTTGTTTAACAACCATTCCAAGTTATGACAGCACTGAAAAAAGAAATGTACGACAGATTTTTACGCTTACAACTGCTGCCGCATCCTTGCGTCTATATGATCAAAATGTGAACGCTTGGCCACTGGCATGTATTTAGTCAGCGGCAGCTTCCCAAGTCATGTGATCACTATTGATCACCTTCTCAGGGGGGTTCCCACACTGGGGGAAAGCCAGATTCACTTAACAACTATGTGTTTCACATAATGGTCATGCTCAAAAGGTCTAGGTCAATGGTCATGCTCAAAAGGTCTAGGTCAAACTCTGGTCTAGGTGCACTTGATGGGCACACATCAATTAGTGGCTGAACGTCTGACCCCAGTTGGTGTCCTAACATGAGGACTAATTTTGTTCTTTCGTTCTGGTTTCATTCTTACTCCTTACTAGCACCGATGATGTTGCCTAGTTTGGTTAATGAAATGTCTGCAAAAATCAAGGAAGCTCAGATAGCACCAAGGTCTCCATAGTTCTCCTTCTCCTTCTCCTTCTCCTTCTCCTTCTCCTTCTCCTTCTCCTTCTCCTTCTCCTTCTCCTTCTCCTTCTCCTCCCAAATCCCACTCCCTTCTACCACTGATGATGTTACATAGTTGGGTCATGAAACGCCTGTAAAGAACTATGCAATCTCACAGTGCCAAGGACCACTCATTTCAACCCTGAGCTGCAAATATTCTTCTTTACTGGCTTCATTCTGTCCATCATCTTTCTTTGGACCTTATAGTATATTCCTTGGGATCGACAGCGAAAATGCACCACATATTAGAAATTCTCTTAAATCTCACTGAGGTCTTAATCTTCCAAATATTTAACTGATGCTCTTGTAGCTAACCGATTTGCCAAAATCGCACGAAGATAATATTTCCATACTTAAAGGGGAAAAAATCATTAGAAATGACTAGCTGAAAATGTGTGAATATTCAAATTAAAAAGATATTCAGGCACTTAATCACACTTTTCTCCCCATCTTTACAAAGTTTCCCCTACAAAGCTGAACTAATTATGCTGTATATTGTACAGTGACTCTTTGCTCATTTTAAGAAAGAGTTCTAGAGACTCTTTAAGAAATAAGATAACCCTAATTAAAACTGCAACCCATAGCTTCTTTTTTCTAAAGATATATTTATTCTCAACTTCCCTATTACTTATTACCTATTACCTATTGTTAGGGTTATACGGATTGTGATCCCTTTAAGAACCCTACAGGTTGGTTTACAGAATTCTTGGCCAGCTGAATCAAACTGAGCCACACCTATCATAATTAGCCCAGGACTCAGCGCATATAAACAGCAGGCCCCAATTCACTCGCTCTCTCGCTTGGTGATTCCTGCTGTGTTATATACGTCTCTGATATTGGTTCCTGACTTGCTGTTTATTCCTGGCCAACTTTGTTGGTGAAGATACTGGATAAGCAACTTACTAACCTGGTTAGTAGAGGGACTGCTTGACTGTGGTTTTTACACCTGGACTGTTGACTTTTGTTTTGGACTGTGCTTTGACTGTTCTAAGTATAAAGGCTTTTGTACCTCACTGCAGTCTGTGCTTGTGTTATGCTGCTACTTCTCTAATACAGACATTTCTGTTCTGTGCACCATTCTTGTAACCAAGGAACCTGCTTTGTGGCCAACACTGGTTATAGGCCAGTGGTGCTCTGACACCTATTCTCTTATTTGTATTACAATTAATTTGTTGCTTACATCTTAAAATATATAATAGCTGTGTCATTTAGTATCCTAGTTTCACGTGTATATTGATTATTAGTATTCTATGACTGTTCAAATATAGACTGTCCCAAACCTAAAAAAAAAAGTATAGTATGACATGATGAATGTGTTTTGTGACTTGTTTTGTCACGTCACATGATGAAATCTTTTGGTAAAATATGATTGTACTTTATAACATGATGACAAGATGAATGTACTTTATAATTATGAATGTATTTTATGCTAGGATCACAGTTTGCCGATTGCACCTAATACCTACATGACATGATGAATATACTTATGATTATGAATGTATCTTATGATTGCAAGCACAGTTTGTCAATTATAGCCTGTATGTAAGTATAGAGTATGTACACTGGAGACAAATTCCTTGTGTGTCCTGCCAATAAATTCTAAATCTAATTCTATCCCTTAAGATTTCTCTATCCCTGTCTTTTTTAAAATTATGAATGTATCTTATGCTTATATGTATTTGACAAGATGAATGTACCTTACGATTATGAATGCATCCTATGCTTTTACGTACATGGCAAGGTGAATGTACTTTATGACTATGATTGTATCTTATGCTTGTATGTGCTTGACAAGATGAATGTACCTTATGATTATGAATGTATCCTATGCTTATATGTACATGACATGATGAATGTGCTTTATGATTAGGAATGTATCTTATGCCTATACGTACATGACAAGATGAATATACTTCGCAAAAGGAGGATCATGAGACCCTGGGACAAGACAACCGTCGTAAATGTGAGTCAGTTGCCGTGTATCTGAATGTAAATCACCTGGCCATGGGGGTGCAGCAAAGATCAGCAAATAAATAAATAAATAAACAAACAAACAAGCAAACAAACAAATAAATAAATAAATAATAAGGATCAGCAAAGTGTGAAAAATGGTTAAATTTTTTCCCAGTGCCGTTGTAACTTAGAACGATCATTAAGTGAACTGTTATAAGTCGAGGACTACCTGTATAAGCGACTAATTGTAAGAAGTATCTCTCGGGAATAAGCCAGTTGCCAGTGTCTTGCTTCAACAGCAGAATCATGGTTGTGAATCCAGCACTACAGTTTAGGGCTGTCCAAATCTTTTTTCAAGGGGCTATGAAGCGCCTCTTTTTGTATCATTAAAGCAGCTGGATCTTTTTTCTAGTTTTGTAATAGTGGAGACTGTCTGTAGCTCGGGGGTAGAATGAAGGTGGAAGTTTCTTCTCTTGTGGATTGGCTGCCAAACGTTTCGTGACCAGGCTAAGTATCATCTTCACTGGATTTTTAGGGGATGTCGGCCTTGATGCTCTGTTTACAAGGGCTTGGTATGGTCAGTAGATGTTGTGATGGGCTGGTTACCTTGGGGGAGGATCTAGTGATAGCTCTTGTGATGGGGCGAGGATGAGTCGCTTATGGAGATGGGCTTGTGATGTGTCCTGAGATAAGGCAGTCAGGTGAGTGTCGTTGAGTGGTGAAGTGCTTCCTATCTCTGTACTGATTCTTGTTTTTATTTTATTTTATTTATTTAGTTAAGCATGTATGATAAAAACAAGTATAATTAAGAACATACTATATAAACATATAGGTATAAACAGGTATAAGCCTATGCATAATAATAAATGTGTACAAACAAGTGGGGACAGTAGGACAGGGATGGGAGGCACGCTGGTGCACTTATGCACGCCCCCTGACAGACCACTTAGGAATGGAGTGAGGTCCATGGTAGCCAGTTTAAGGTTGAAGTTTTGAGGGTTTGAGGATGTAACAACAGCGTCAGGTAGTGAGTTCCAGGCACTGACCACTCTTTTGCTACAGTCGTATTTTCTGCAATCGAGTCTGGAGCGGTTCACTTTGAGTTTGTATCTGTTGTTAGTCCATGCATTATTGTGATTGAAACTGAAGTAATCCTTGATAGGTAGAACATTGTAACAGATAATTTTGTGTACTAAGCTTAGGTCAGAACATAGGCAGAGTAGCTCTAAGTTGTCTAGGTCCAGAATTTCAAGCCTGTTGGCATAAAGTAGTCTGCTGTGGGCTGAAGAATGGAGTACTCTTCTCATAAAATACCTCTGGACTCGTTCAATTGTATAAATGTCTGTTATACAATGTGGATTCCAGGCAGATGAGTTGCATTCGAGAATTGATCTGGCAAAGATTTTATATGCCCTGGTTTGCAGTTCGATGTTACCAGAAAAGAAGCTTCGCAAAATTAGGTTAACAACTCTTAATGCCTTTTTGGTAATCCTGTTACAGTGAGCTCTGGGGCTTAGATCCTTTGAGATGTGTACTCCTAGGTCCTTACTTACTAGGATGTTACAAGCTTAGGTTGGAAGAGGTGCCACTGCCCTGTATCAGTGGGGATGAAAAGATTCCCCTTGTTGCGATTGTGGTGCAGATATGCAAGCTATTAAACATATTGTGCAATGCTCTGAGCTCTGTATAGGAGTCAGGAAGGGTATCCAGCCAGCAAAGGCTCAGCTCCATTCAGTCACACTCAACTCTTCTTCGATGCAAGGAATTACAGAGACATTAAAAAAGGGGGGGCACATATTGTGCAAGATTGCCCACAATGTGTGTTCTTTGGTTCCCTAAAAGATATGCATGAAGCAACACCAGAGGTGACCGCCTGAATAGCAGAACTGGATATCCAGTTATGAAGCCACTTCTGTACCTCCAAAGAAGTTTGATATATAATTACACGGATTGTGTGTGTGCATTTACTTCTCTTCTGTCATGTTCTCACCGTACGTTAGATAAATAATACTACAAGAGTGGTCATTAGTTTAAAAATGTGACATTTGGAATGTGAAGGAAGGATTAGGTTTTTGGTTCGATTAGGCTGGAAATTTCACTTCAATGTCCTTTTTTCAAACGACCTCAAAATAAATAAATATATGAGCCTTTTTAAAGAAAGAAAGAAATGGCAGGTCAAAACACAAAACCCTTGATCCTTATTATTTCCTGGTTCACAATTGATAATTTGTCAGGTTGTGGCTCTTCGAAAACAAATAAAATTAAGCAACAACAAAAACAACCTTCTTTGCTGTCTTTAAAAAAGTGTGTTGCCTAGCGACTGCCTGCTAAGGCCCCTACTCTTGGGCTGAAAGGCAAAATGGTAACAATACGCTACGTCCTGTACTCAGGCAAAAAGCAGGTGCCTTATAAAAAAAAGTCTAATATATCTTCTAATAAGGTGACAAAGAGGGAGAACCTGTGGCTCAGTGGCTAAGTCATTAGCCTAAAATGTCATCCAGCCCAGGTTCGAATCCCATCCAAGGGTCTGCCTCACTGATGAAAGCTAATAAGCTAGAAATGGCCATCCGAGACTCGCTTTCTTTCTTTGCAAAAGCTTCTTCGTGGTCTATAAAAAAGTGTGTCGCTTAGTAACTGATAATATTTGATAATATTCTTATCAAAAAGCTGACTGACTTGGGTTTTCCCTCTTCCATCTGTGACTGGATTAAAGACTTTCTGAGGGACCTGCCGCAAATAGTGAGGGTTGGGTCGGTCAGATCCACTTCCCTGAAGCTCAG
Organism: Pareas carinatus; assembly: GCA_032468095.1. Taxonomy (NCBI): domain Eukaryota; kingdom Metazoa; phylum Chordata; class Lepidosauria; order Squamata; family Pareidae; genus Pareas; species Pareas carinatus. The sequence continues at coordinate 4,324 of JANHFO010009773.1, read as the reverse complement.
CACTGGCTCCCCACAGGGTTGTGTGCTCAGTCCCTACCTGTATTCAATATACACACATGGCTGTGTATCGTCCGACCCATCCACTGTGATCATTAAGTTCGCAGATGATACCACCGTATTTGGGCTTATTACAGATGGAGATGAAGCAGGTACAGGGAGGAGGTTCAAAAACTATCCACATGGTGCCTACAAAACAACCTGTGCCTGAACATCAGCAAGATGGTGGTATCATGGTGTTAGACTTCCGGAAGAAGAGAGAGGAACCTGCCCCACTTTACATTGAGGGGGGCTGTGTGGAGAGAGAGTTCCCTCCTTTAAATTCCTGGGACTCCATCTCAGTGAAGATCTCACCTGAAAAATCAACATGACCCAGGTGGCCAGAAAGGTCCAACAGAGACTCTACTCCCTTAGGGTCTTGCGAAAAAATAAAGTGGAACAACAGCTGATGACCTCCTTCTACCAGTCCACCATCAAAAGCATCCTCACATATTGTGTTACGGTGTGGTATGCTGGTTTGATAGCCACTGACAGAAAGATTTTACAGAGAGAGGTGAGCACAACCCAAAACATGGTGGGTTGTCCCCTGAGACCCCTGGATGACATCGCGAGGGCCCACTGCCTCAGAAGAGTGGGGAAAATCCTCAGAAACAACTCACACCCTGGTCAGCCCTTCTTTACTCCCCTACCATCAAGGAGGAAATACAGAAGCATAGGCAGCTGCACAAACAGGCTGAGGAACAGTTTTCATCCATGGGCTGTCAGACTCTTGAAATGAAAAAACAATAATGTAACAATGTGGCATCTGCATGGCTTAGGATCCAGATATTTACAGGAGCGCGTTCTGCCAGCCAATACCACCCACCAACCGGGACACTCCCACAGAGTGGGCCTCCTCAGGGTGCCGTCAGTCAGACAAGGTCGGCTGGTGACCCCCAGGGGGAGGGCCTTCTCTGTGGCGGCTCCCACCCTCTGGAGCGACCTTCCCCCTGAGATTCGAACTATCCCCGATTTCCGCGCTTTCCGCCGTGCAGTAAAAACATACCTTTTTAATCAGGCCGGTTTGGCCTAGTCACACCTCCCCCCTGTGAAACTTTTAATATCTCGAATTTTTAATTTTAATTTGGTTTTAAATTGGTTTTAATATTGGTTTTTCTAAATTTTCAGCCATCTTAAATATTTTGTTTTAATTGTTTTTAATTGTATATCTGTTTGTTTTATCGGCTGTATGCCACCCTGAGTCCCTTTGGGGAGAAGGGTGGCATAGAAATTTAATAAATACAAATACAAATACAAATGTGTTGGAGGGGGGTGTGCATGAAGGGAGACAATCTCATTGTGCATATGTTGTAAAATAACAATAAAGGTTTCAATTCAATTCAATTCAATAAATGCCTGCTAAGGCCCCTAGTTTGTGACTGAAAGACAACACTCCATCCTGTACTCAGGCAAAAACCAGGTGGCTCATTTTTTAAAAAGCCTCAATAACACATCTTTTTGTTGCTCCAAATCTGGAGATTGATTGGTGGTGAATGTCAAGAGGCATTCAAAGACAGAAGGATGTGTATTTTGTGAAAAGAAGAGTCAGAGAAGACAAGTGGGTGGCGGCAGGACAAATTGTCTGTATTCCGTGAAATTAAGAAGATTACTAAATTAGGACACCTTGTTTTTAGAGTACAGGCTGCATAAAAGAATGAGATATTGGCAGTTTAATCCCCATAAATGAAGGTTTCATTGCAGCTTTCACCATATTTGCTCTTCTGGCTTTCCCTTGCTTTGGAGAGGAATTCAAGGACAAAGGACAAAAATGCCCTATATGTTTTTCTATCCTAATTCTCAAGGGCCATCCTCGGAAGGTATCCCTGGAAAAAGTGACAGTGGTTGAATTAAAATTGGATATGTGATGAGGCTCAACCAGTGGCAAGATTTACAGTCAGAGAAGTAAGATCCTGGCCTGTTAATGGCAGTGATCAACCTGAATCCCAACATTCAGGGTTTCCCTGGGGCCTATGAGATAGGAAGCAGATACTGATGCTTCGAAAAAGCTGTGAAAAATGCACAGATTTTAAGGCTGGGCGGATCCCTCGGAAGAAGTTTTTCAAAACAGAGGACTGTATAAGAAGCACCAGATCATGAACGCAGCTTCATTGTTTTCCAGTTGTTTTAGAAGTTGCTCCTAGCTGTCTTTGCATGTCTGCGTACTATTGTAAAAATTAAGTTTGGGCACATGATACCTCAACTTTCAACTGCAATGATTTGCAACCAAAATTATGGACTCCATTATGGTCATACGTCAAGGACCACCTGTAAGCAGACTCAAGTATTGGATACCTGAGAAGATATCCATTCTCATATATTTTCAGCTCAGCAACTGTCAGGAGTTCGATTCTCACCGGCTCAAGGTTGACTCACTAAAATGAGGACCCAGATTGTTAGGGGCCATAGACTGACTCTGCAAACTACTTACAGTAGAGAGAGTTGTAGAGCACTATGAAGTGGTGTATATGTGCTGTTGCTATTGCTATAACTCCTTCTAGTATCAATGGTGCAAGGATCCTGATTATCCATATGGCTAAACTTCTATCTTAGAATCATAAGGCTGGAAGGGACCTTGAAGATCTTATAACTCAACCCTTGGCCCAAAGTAGGAGACCTTATACTATCCCAGTCCAGTGGTCGTGCAATCCTTCCTTTAAAATGTCCACTGATAGAGCATTCACAACTCCAGGAGACAAGCTGCTCCACTGATTAATCATTCTCATAAATGTTTTTTGCTACTTCTAGCTTGGATCTCTTTTTAATGAACTTCCACCTATTGTTTCTTATCCTGCCTCATGGTTCTTTGGAGAATAAGTTGCACCCCTCTCTTCTGCAATGGTCCCTCAAGTACTGAAAGACAGCTATCACGTCATCCTCGAACCTTCTCTTTTTATGCTAAACATAAGCATTTAACAGAATACCTTAGACCACCAGCCTTGAAATTCTGGACCTAGACATCTTACAGCTACGCCACCTGTGGTCTAAGCTTAGTACACAGAATTGTCTGCTAAAATGTTCTACCTGTCAATGACTACTTCAGTTTCAACCACAATAATACATGGACTAACAACAGATACAAACTCAAAGTGAACCGCTCCAGACTCGATTGCAGACAATACAACTTTAGCAACAGAGTGTTCAGTGCCTGGAACTCACTCCCTGACACTGTTGTTATATCCTCAAACCCCCCAAATCTTTAACCTTAAACTGTCTACCGTGGACCTCACTCCATTCCTAAGAGGTCTGTCAGGGGGCGTGCATTAGCGCACCAGCGTGCCTACTGTCCCTGTCCTACTGTCCTACTGTCCTCACTTGTTCGTACTCATTTGTTATGCATATGTTTATACCTATGTGTTTAGATGGTATATTTCTACTTATACTTGTTTTCTTATACATGCTTGACTAAAATAAATAAATAAGGTAAAATAAATGGTTCCCTTAACTGTCCATCGTACGACTTAGTCTCCAGCCCCCTTATCATCTTTGTTGCTCTTCTCAATACTCTTTCTAGGGTCTCATCATCTTTCTTGTCTCACGGTGACTAGAATTGGATGCAGACTTGTGACCCTCCATGCTTCCCTTCCTTGTTTGTTTAAACTGTGTCTCCTGCCCTTTACTCCGTTTGAAAGATTTCAATTGCTTGGATCCTATTCCTAACCTCATTCTGTCTCAATCCAGTATAGTTATGACCTACGTTGACGTCTGTTTTTTGGTGCAGTAAACCCACGTTGATGATCATGTTCACCGCAAGCCTAATTATGTCAACTAATGCTGAGATATCATCGCTGTAAGCTATTTTAAAAGACAGTCTACTGGAAAGCCTGGATAAAATTAGTTATAGTTCGGATTTCACAGCTCAACAGGAAAAACCGTAGCTCAACAGCAGATCATTTAACTATCCTTAAAATATTTATATATATATATCTCAGTGGGGTTCCTGGTGCTCTCTGAGATTGGTAGTTTTCTTGCAGATGTTTCGTTATCAAATTAGGCAACACTTCCTGTGCTAGGTCTCCTTTTATATACTAGTGGTTCGCATTTTCTGTGCTGATGGGAGTCATTGGGCGTTATGGGAGTGGTAGTCTCAATCATCTGAAAAACCCATGACTGGGAAAGAGGCTGTTGTCAATGCTGAACAAGTGATCAGGTGATCCAGTATAGTCGGTGCTGTATCTGAGCAGGATTCAAAAGAAGACCATTGGATTGGCTACACCCCCCCTTCCCTACTCCCTCCCCCTCTTCCCATTCCCTTTCCTCCACACCCCATAATTCTGTAAATATTTGTTAA
>JANHFO010009769.1:264334-278573 GCA_032468095.1 Pareas carinatus | reverse complement strand
AATAGCCTTTAAGAACTAATGTTCGTTTTGGATTGTTTATTCATCTGGTTAACAGACTAATGTAGAAGGGCTTGACAGCGATCCTAAAGGAAATCAGCCCTGATTGTTCTTTGGAAGGATAGAGACTGAAGCTGAAGCTGAAGCTCAAAGACTTTGGCTACCGAATGAGAAGAGAGGAGGACTCCTTGGGAAAGAACTGGGAAAGATTGAAGGCAAAGGAGAAGAGGGTGAGATGGTGAGATGGTGCCATTGACACAATGAACATGAATTTGGGGAAACTCCAGGAAAGAGTGGAGGACATGGGGGCCCTGGCGTGCTGCGGTCCATGGCCTCGCAAAGAGTTGGACACAACTTAGTGACTGAGCAACAGCTACAACAATGTACTTAAAATGGCTGCAGTGTCTTGGGTTCTGGTGATCGACATTTATGACCTTCCCAGTCTGCTTCCAATCAACAAAATCAATGGGGGGGGGGAGTCACATTCACTTAATGACCACGTGAATTGCTTTAACGACTGCCATGATTCACTTAATCACTATGACAAAAAAAAAAGTGGGGGGTGTCAAATCAGGCCTAACTCACTAAACAATTGCCTTCCTTAGCAACAGAACTTCTGGTTCCAATTGTGATCATAAGTCGAGAACCGCCCGGTATGACATTTTTTCAGAAGTCATATTTGAACTGGCCTGTCCCAGCCAAGATGGGTGAGATACAAATAGACGTTTGATCTTCACAGCCAACCCCACCAAGAAACACTGGCTAATTATAGATAAAGCTGACTTGGAAAAAGTGTTGTTTATAGTTTGGCGAAAAGCAGGATATGAAATTTTGATTTGAATTGGGAGTTCTGCAGTGTTCATTTTGGTATTAATGATAGTAAGAGAGAAGATAGGAAAGAAGAAGAGTCTACCGAGGGAGGTTGTGGATTCGTCATCTCTGGGGACTTTTAAGTGGAGGCTGAAGAGCCGTCTCTCAAGAAAGGTTTGATTGATTTTCCTGCTCACTGAAGAAGGGTGGATTAGATGACCTTTGTAGCCCCCTTCGGTCAAGCGGGAAAGACCAAATCCTCATGTGAAGATCTGGTTGAAGTGATTTATTTCTAAGCAGCTTATGCACAGGAATATTCTCAACAAGGTAGATAAGACTGTGAAATTTAAGGAGGGTTGGACTTAGTCTGCTTGTGGCTACGTAGGGATTCTAGGCTGATGGCTCTTTTAGCTCCGCTCCGGGTTCTGCCCCTCCTTCTCCTAGACCTTCCAAGTTGACAATTCTACAACTCTGCTTGTTACTAATGATTGCATTTGCTTGGCTATGATTTTGTCCACTTCAGTCAGGCATGCCATTGATCGGGACACCGGACATGGACCTTCTCTGTTGCAGTGATTGCCCTCAGAGATTCTCCTGAAATTGGCATGGTCCCCATTTTGCTGGTGATTCTTGGAAGTCCTTGCTCTTCGCCCACGACTTTGGTGAGGGTGACTGAAACCTCCTTTGGCTTGTGTGGACTTGTTTTATATTGTGTTCCTTCTTGGCTCTTGTCATCTTTTATTCTTATCTCTTATTTATTTTTTAAAAAATGAGTTGACTTTTGAGCCAGCCTCCTCCTCCTTCCCTTTCCCTTTCCCCTCCTCCTCTTCCTCTTCCTCTTCTCTTCCTCCTCCTCCTCTTCCTCCTCCTCCTCCTCCTCCTCCTTCTCGTTCTGAAACATTTATACCAGGGGTCTCCAGCCTTTAAGACTTGTGGACTTCGACAGAATTCCTCAGCTTAAAGGAACCAAGGTTGGAGACTCCTGATTTATGCACCTTCCAGTCTTAAATAAATAACTCTGGGTGGTTTATATGTTCTTGCAGCATTCCTCAGTCATTTTACAGCAAAATTGCTGAAAACTGGAACTTACTTCTAATTTTCCGCAAAGCTGCACCCAGAGTGAACCCATGGAGTCACTTAATGACCGCGGCATTTCCTTAAGGAGTGCCGCATAAAGGATTGTAAAATCGGGTCGGTCACATGACCAACCTGCTTTACAACCATCATGATTTATGACCATGATCAGCAGACACCCTTAAGGTCATAAGTCAAGGACTACCTGTAATACAAACCAATTAAAAAAACAACCAAAATACAATCAAAAGCAAAAATAATAAATACAAAATACTTAAGCTGAGGCATCTCATGCATCACTCTAAATCTCCCGGAGCTGAGACCTGAGGGAAAAGCTAGGTTTTTAATGGATTTTCTGCAGAATCAGGGCTGTTCGGCGCTCTGAGGGGAGGCTGTTCCGTGTGACAACTGCCACAACAGAGGAGAGACAACTCCTGAGTGCTGCAGGATGGCACTTCTTCCCTGAGGAGACCTGAAGCACGCTGATCCTGCTGGGTTTGGGATGACAGAAACCATAAAAGACAGTCGATCCCACAAGCAACTCATCATCGTTCATTGCAGAACTAAAACCTCAGCAACAAGCCTGCAGCAAGGAAACAGCTTCTCAGCTCTTAAACACTGATCGTGGGACATCAAAATCGGGATCATAAAACGGAGCTAATAAAACTTTTCATCTGGGAAAGTTCAAAAGCTGCGTGGTGAGGTTGGAATAAAATTCCCTTTGTTGCAAAGATAATACGGAATCCACAGCTTTCTTTTTTTGCGAGGTGTGGTGCCTCTGATATTCCCTCTCCCCTCAATTGAAGAACCGTTTAATGGTGAGCTGAAATGCTTGGATTAATCTGGGTTATAGAAATCTACTCCGGCACTCTCCTGCAGGTGTCCAGGAGACACTTTAAGGTCTTCCTGTTTGGGCAGGCCGGTAGAAATATTAAACAGGGAAGCCTTTTTCTTGTTAAATATCCCAGCCTCAGTCCCCTGTGGCAGATAATTTATTGCCACATGTGGAAGAAGAAAAATTCATTCCGGCGGAAAGAATGTTAAAGCAGGTTGGGACTTTAAACATATGCAAACAGAGTATTTGGTTTCCACGGAAGGTTTCTGCGACTCGGCTCTCTCTCTATCTAACAAAATGAAATACAGCGTAGAGAAAAGTAAAGTTTTACACTCAGGCAAGAAAAACCTAGAAGTACACATACAGATTAGGTGAAACCTGGATTAATAGAAGTAACTGTGAGAGGCATCTCGGAGTCCTAGTGGGCAACGCATTAAATATAAGCCAGCAGTCTGTGGCGACACCCAAAAAAGGCCAATGCAATCCTAAGTTGCATCAACAGAGAGATTGAATCAAGGTCCCGTGAGGTACTAATACCACTCTATAAAGCCTTAGTAAGGCCACACCTAGAATAATGCACCCAGTTTTGGTCACACACTTTAAAAAAAATGTTGAGACCCTAAAAAGAGTGCAGACAAGAGCAGCAAAGATGATTGGGGGCCTGGAGGCTAGAACATATGAAAACCGGCTGCAAGAACTGGACATGGCTAGTCTAGTGGAGAGAAGGACCGGAGGTGACACGAGAGCATGTTCCAATATTTGAGGGGCTGCCACAAAGAGGAGGGGGGTCAACCTATTTTTCAAAGCACATGAAGGTCAGACACGGAACAATGGATGGAAACGGACCAAGGAGAGGGGAAGAGTACTTTGGGTTACAGAACATCTGTCCCTAGGAAAGGCAACATTAAATTCCTACACAAAATAGCAGAGTAAGAATTCACAAAGCGGAATCTCTTTTATAAATGGAACAAAGATGAAAACTTTAATTCTAACACAGGTTAATCAACACAACAGAGACAATCTCGAAAGGTCTATGACTCAACATCCAGAGTATGGTTGTGGTATTGTTTGCATTTCTAAACTGATAGTTTACAATCCCTCCCCCCCACCTCTTTAAGCATGTGCATGTATTACGTATGTATTATCTTTCAGATACATGTATAAAATCAGATGAAAGTTTATGCAAAATAAATTTGCTAAGTATTCAAGTACCACAAGGCTTTCTTTACGCTACCTCATCATAATACAACCCACTGAAAATAAATGCCTCTATTTTTAAAAAAAATATTTTGCCAAGAGGAAAGAAGCTTATGACTCTTACCTTGTCACCAATTCTGGAGGCATTCCTGCTTGCATCAATTCTAGAGATGGTCATGCAAAGGGGGAATAAAACTCAAGTGTCACATTTTAATGCTTTCACACTACAACAAAAGAGGTCTTGATGAAATTAATCTAAATCAGGGTTTCCCAACCATGACAACTTTAAAGTGGGTGGACTTCAACTCCCTGAATTTCCCAGCCAGCATAGTTGGCTGAGGAATTCTGGAAATTGAAACCCACCCATCTTAAAGTGGTCATGGTTGGGAAACCCTGATCTAAATGGAAATAGTCATCAGATATGCTTGTTTCTGCTACATAGGACTAATACATAGCCAATAAAGCCTGCCTCATGGTGTTTGCTGTATCTTTTTCCCTGGAGGGGTTCACCGCTCCTGCTGTTTTGTCAAAATGAGAAGGCTCTATTGCATCATTGCGAAAGCAGCCTAGGCCCTTTCTGGATATGGATGCAGTGTAGTATTGCTTTTATCAGACTGACTAATTTGACCCCTCCTCCGGGCAGCTCCTGCTGCCTTTCTGTCTCACAGTGACATCTATTTCAAGTTGATATAATGCTGTTTGCCTTTAATGTTTTCCATTCCTCATAGTTAGCAACCAATGAAGTAGATACAGACTGGGGTGTAAATGAGGATAGGAAAATATTAAATGCAAACAACAACGATTGATCCCTTTCAACACAGCACGGTACCTATCCAGTTTGTCCTCCAGAAGTAATTGTATAGTCCTTCATTTCAGACACTGACCAGCTTGATTTATTGGTTATTTTTATTTGGCAAAGAAATAAATTAATTACTAAGACATAGAGGGAGGGGATAAGCAAGAGGTCTCAGTGTCAATATATTGTACAATGCCATAATATGGGATGACTTAGGTTATTTTTCCACTGGTTACTCACAAGATCTTTTGTCTTGATAGGACTACAGCAATGACTAGGATGATACTATAAAGGCTCTTTAAGCCACAAGCAATAAAAGACCCTTAGTTGGATGAAGTCCATGTTCTTGTTTTAAGAAGCTAAATTTTGAAATGATGCTTTGGAAAGATTCACTTTTGCAGTTGTGGTTTAGTGTAATGTTTGATAGACACCCACAGCTTCTTCATGGTTTCCTACCATGGACCGAGGTAGCCATGTTTTCCAACTATTTTTAGGTCAGGGACAGCTTTGAAATGTTGAGAAGAGGTAAAATACCCAATCCCAACTGGTTATCAAGAGTGGGTATTGGGAATGACCCATAAAAATGATAAGGTGACTTCTTCTTGCCTGCTGTGACCCAGAATCACATATGATCTTTATTTCCAGTAATAGTATTGATCCTGTGATTTTACAGGCATGTTTAGAAAGCAAGATAGTTGGTGGCTACTGGCCAGTATTTTATTTCAAAAAGCTCCCACCTGCTCAGAAACACAACAAGAATAAGCTGAAATAAGGGGGAAAGAAAAGCAATCCCACTGGTTTCTGATAAATGAGTGGTTTGTGGTTGACTGGAGGCATCTTGAGAGTTTTTAGTGGGAGATGACCTTGGAAATCCCAATCTGCCTTATTGGCCTTTAAAAGCTTGGTTCTGACTTAGCTGTACATTCGGATGTCTCATCTCTTCCTAAGAGTTTTGTTTAGTGGAACAAAATCATTGATATCCATCACCCTTTGGGATCATATGTATGAGTAACAAAATTAAACAAAAGCTTTAATATGCCTGAAATTTGATACCCACTTTTTCAAATATATGTCTTCTGTCTCTGCTGGCTGTCTCTTCAGTTTAAGTTTGACTAAAGCTTTATTGTAACTCTATACAAAAGAAATAAATAGGATTGTTAAAACGGAAATAGTCGTGATATTTATCATAGTTGTGATATGTACAGGCTTCATGTGGGGGAATGTAGGAAACATTAGTCAAGTTTAATTTGATTAAAGGGTACAAAATGATTTTAGTATGGGTCAAATGCTGCAATCAAAAAACAAGAGTATCTTTTTGTACTGAAAATACTGTATATTATAATTACTCCATCCGGTAAAGATGGGAACATATTTGTGATATGGGTAGACATATACAAAATCTCAGCAAAATCAGTATTACTGAAGCTGGAAATTATGTTTTGATCATATATATTGTAAAAAGGACCAACAGAAGAAAAACTAAGTAGCATTAGCATGTAGATGAGTCATGACTAAACAGTTTACAGGTGGAAGATTATCTACTGAGTTATAGAAAAAGTCAACGCAGCATTTCTGATTATAAGCACAAAAAGCAAATCTCCAATTTAGAATAATGCTGGTCCCTCTTTTAATATTTTTTTGTTTACTACTCATTCTGTAGAACAATTCAGGGGAACATAAATGACAACATACTATATAAAATAGCCCTTGCATTGTCCATTTAAAATAATTTGCATGGATTAAGTAAAATACTTTAGGAATAACTAGGGTTGGAATGGAGAAACAAATTAAGGTAAGGGTGCATTTTTAACGGTATGGACTACCTAAAACACTCAATAATTGAACAATTGGACAGTTAGCCTGAGTGGAAAACTTAAGCAAGAAGAAAAAGCCAACTAATATTTCTTCAAAATATTAGACTTATTTGGGTCACTAAAGATCCTCTTAAATATTCAATTATGCAAACCATAGATTTATTTACTGGATTTATATCAGATCTTTCTTTCAGACATAGTTCTATGGAAAGCTTAAAATAAAATAAACATCAAGTATAAAAAAACTGAAAACTCAAAGCCAGTCAAGCAAAAATGATATGAGATATGACACAAAACAATTACATTACAGGCAGCCTTCTAGTTACAACCATAATGGAGCCTAGAATTTCAGTCATAAGTCATGATGGTCATTAAGCAGGTGATCAGATAATTGCACCTGATTGTACAACTTTTGCAGGAGTCATTAAGCAAATGTAACATTAAGTAAACGTATTGGGTATTTTTGAGTCAGAAACCAGAAGTAAACAAATCACTGTTGATTGAAGTGTTGGGGTTAAGAAAGGATCCTACAACACTTCAGTTCCCAGCGAAAATGTCATAAATTGTGGACACGTGACTAGAAAGCTTCAAATGACTGTAAATCAGAATTTCAAATCCAGGTCATAAGTAGCTTTTTGGAGATCCATCATTACTCAGAATGGTTTCTAAGTTGTAAGATGAGGGCTACCTGTAATTACGCAAAATCTTCATTTGGGGTCACAACTTCTCTACAAAAAATGTTCCACAAGTAGAGTATCACTAACAAAGGGATCCATTCTTAACCACAACACTTCATTTGCCAGCGATTTGAAAACAGAACTTCTGAAGAAAATCTCAGTATACAGATAAATTAAAGGTAGCATGTAACATTTGTTGTGTAGTGGGTTGCCAAGAACGAAGCGGAAACGCACTCTGCTTGAAGTCTTTATTGGTAAGGGTGGTCGGTTACAAGAATGGCGCCTGGCTGGCGCGCTGCCCCTTAAATACCCCTGGAGGGTGGCAGCCTGCCAATCCGTGCGCGGGCATTTCCCGCGCCGGCAAATGCCCTCCCCTAGGACACAACAACATTTTGCAAAATTTTATAATTAAGCACTGGCATTTTGAAACTGGACCCGGAAGTGGCATGAGAGTTGAGGCACTATTTAAGTTCTTACCTGTTTTATAAGATCACTGATCTCAAATTCTTTGCTTGGAATTACTGAAAAGTCAGCTTTCACTTCAGAGTATGTGTCATTAATGATTGCCAAGAACATGTTCTATGTGGGAAAACAGGAAAACGTAAATGTGAACAAATAATGCATAAATATGCAAGAATCTCAAAGATGTTCCAAAGCAAAGCATAATAATTCCAAGATAATCAATAATACAGAGCAATGTAACTTTTTAAAAAAAGAGCATCCATATTAGAATATAGCATGCTTATGGCTGGCTGTGGAATTCTCAGAATTGAAATCCACATGCCTTAACATTGCCAGTGCTGAGAAACACAGGCCTAGCTGAATAGATTTTCTTACTGCACAGGCACAAAAGGAGTGAACCTTGTTGCCATTCCTGATTGTTACTTATTATTTGTCCAGTAAGAATACTTTTCTTGATAACCTGATGAGGATTTGGGACTCAATCTGAACTCTGACCTTATCCAAGAAGTTCAAAGCAAGCTTCACACAAACAAAGTTACTCATGAGATCTGGCCACTGCAAAGAGTTTTTGCCCAAGCCTGTCACTCCGAATGAATGAAAGCAAGAACATTTCAGAGGTGGGTATGGGTTTTGCACAGAAGACCAGTTGAAGATGATCTAGTGGGCTTATCGAGAGCTAATTTATTCAGAAGGAAGCTTTCTTCTCTTCTTTTTTATCTCAGTAAATTATAACAATAAACATGTATTTAAAAACCTCACAGAATCACACCCATTTGCTTACAAGATAGCAAAAAAGATGGCATCCTGTTTGTAATACTTCCAATTGTGACAGGCTATATGGAATTCACAAGATTTTCCCAAGTCAAGAGTCATAGGACTGAAGTCTTGGATCTCATGCCTGAACAGTTTAATTCACTTGGAAAGATGTAGGTTGAGTTGACTTTGATTTTCTCATCTTCTTAGTAGAGATCATGGACAGCCTTTTTATTCTTGAGAGTCACGCCTACTTTTACATGAACTACCCCTATTGATAACCTCAAGATTAATCTGAGAAAAATAGTGGGGCTATATAATAAAAACAAAAAACCTTATCTCCTATATCCAACTCCAGTATTCTAATTTCATTCCTTGAACCAAAAATTAATTAGACATGTAATGGAAGCGGGAATATATTTACCAAATATTACAACTTTCAGAAAACATTTGATATTCTTGGGACTGATTCATTTGTAAGACTGTAGAGTTAAGTATTATATTCATCTGCATCTATAAAATGCACATTTTTGCTGGGAAACAGATGATTTTATACAGGGATTTGAATGCTGGTGAAGTGTTATCTATGCCTACTGAAAAAAATGCAATAGGGTGTCACTGATAATTTTTGACAATGACAGGTATTAGGATTCGGCAAGGGTGATCCTATCAGTACCGATGTCCTGCGTCTTTCAGATTCACCAGAAATCTCAGGATTAATCACCTTATCTGCATCTTATTTGTTATTTATTTGTTAAAATTATTTGCTGCCTATCTCAGCGCAAGGCTACTCTAGGCAGCTTACAATAATGAAAAAGAAGAAAATGAAAGGAAGGTAACAGAAGTAAATTAATAGTACCCATTAAATAACAATGACAAAGGAACAAAGCAAGAATATATCGATATGATAACCAAAAGGATGGGTGGAAAGTAGAGAGCGGGGGAGGTGAGATGGAGTTTGCCATCAATGCAGCAGCCACTTCCAGTATAGAACTCCTCTCTTTGTTTCCCAGGTCAACCAACAAATTGCACTTACCAGCAATACGAAGAATACAAAGAATACAAAGGTGATGAAGTAAATTGGTCCAAGAATTCGATTTGCATGTTCTATGTCAGCAAAATTAAAATCTCCAAGTATAATACGAAACTGGGTAAAACTTAGGAGGAAGCAAAATATATATATTAAATATGAGATTCTATGATTCTTACTGAGGTTGCAATCCTGCATAGTTACTTGGTTATTTGGTTCCATTGAACACAGAATTTATTTTGGAGTTAACAATGTTATGATACTTGTGTAAACTATTCGGTAATTGCTACTTAGTTACTTAGATGAAGAACTACTGATTACAAGTGAGTTACTATCATTAGCTTACAAGCCTATCTGTGGTGAAATTGGGCCAAATAATTTACTATTCTAGATATTTGACAACAAATCTCCTAGAGCTGTTCAATGATATCCAAGAACTGATGTTTTGAAAGATTTTTTTTTAAAAGATCATGACACTGGTGTCCCGTTTGCAGAGCAAGTATGATCTACTCACTTTGTTTCTGAAAGTTATCTAAATTGGAAAATTATTTACTTTCAAGGAAACCTTGCATTGATTATGAAATGGGGGAAATGAGAAGAAAAATATAATGGGCACATGCGTGTGTATGTGTCTCTCTCTCTTCCTTGCCAACTGGGTGCTCATGGACTCAAGAACATTTACTATGCTATCTGCCAGACATCCTGTTCTCTCTACTTAATACTCTTGAAATATTATTAAAATTCAAACAACATTAAAAAGCAAGGTGGTGTGCTGCAAAGCAAAATATTAACCTCCAGAATGCTAACAGTCTTGCATCTCATTTTGGCTTCAAAGGTATTCTTGGTACAAGGGGAAAATGTTTATGCTTTGTTCACATGTTCACCTATCCTGAAAAAAAAGGTACTGAGGCTTTGCGGTGATTATCCTAGAAAGTGAGTCAGGGATCTGGCGAAGAGAGTCCTTACCAGTTGGGATAATCTGACCAACGTCAAGGAGTACTTTAGATTTTGGGGACACGAGCCATAGAAGAGCAGATTTTTATGTCCTAGTGAACTGCCCTTAAAACCATTGGTAAGGAGTGAAGTATCACTCTGATGAAGGGATGGACAATTAATTTTCTGAAGGGGCCACATGAGAAACTGGGACTGTTGTGGAGGTTGACACTTCCACCCCGCCTCCACCATGTCCCCCCCGGCCACCTTCGTGGGCTGTATATGGGCACTCAAAGGGTCCATACCTAACTATGGACTGTCAAATGCCCAGATGTGCTCTGATGGAAGATTTCCAATGACTATTTCGCTTTTCCAATTCACAGATTTTTGAGAAGGGTTCGTGGAATTCAGAAGAGTCAGTTAATCCCAGAACTCCACAAGAGGCCACTACAGGGAGTCGTTTTTAATTGTCACAAAGCATTACCCCCTCCAGTGATCACATGACCATGATCTGGATGCTTGGTAACTTGCTTGCTTTTACAACCAGCTGCCAAGTACTCCACAATCATGTGACGGCTATGTAATCTTCTCTGTCGGCATACCCAGAAGGTCCATTGGGAAGTCAGCAGGAAAGGCTGTAAGTGCTGTTGCCTTCCCAGAAAAATCTCTCTTATTTTGGGGGCGCTGACTCTCTCTCATCTCTGGGAGCTGAAATCCTTCAGTAAGTGGCTTTTTCACTCTGAAAAGAGTTGCCTGCCAGAGAACTGAGCTCCGGGACAGTCTGGATTTGCCATTTGAAATACAAGCAATTATAGAGCTCAAATTCCTTGGCAGGCAGCCCTTTTGCTATTACTTTAAAAACAGGGATCATTTAATGTAAGAGAAAGGATTACTTTCTCTTATATTACAATTACAAATGATTGCCTTACTCCAATACTTTACAATTTTGCCATTGGGAATGTAGAATAATAAGAAAAGAACTGTAAAAGGATATTCATGTTAATGGTTTTCATTTGTACAACTATTAGAAAGATTTAAAGTAAGTGAAAGAAACTTGGTTTTGAACAATGCAAGATTGAATTTGAAATGGAACTGTATCCAAATGAAGATCATGTTATTGCTAACATGTCTAACCTTGAAATATGAAGCGGAAGTACAACATGATAAAACGGGCTAAAAACTGGATATAATATACACAGAGATCAGTGGTAAAATAAATGGTCGAAAGGATTTAAGTTTACACTATGGTATATGAATCTGTATGAAATGATGTATTGCTGGCACAGGTCACTGGAAACATTAGCTAGCATGTATAAAAATTTATTCAAATGTATGCTGAAAATTTACTCAAAAATAAGGTACATTTCACCATGCTAGTAACAAAACTTTGTACTCCATTACATACAACAATACAGAAGAATTTAAAAACAACTTAAATCAGGCCCAATTTGGGGAGGGTGAAACTGATAGATAAGGAGCTGGGGAAAAATTATGGAACTCTGATTTTATATATGCTGACTGCAAGAAGAATACATACACCAGGAGTGTGGAAATTACAGTTGTTGAGCAAAGCAGTCATGTGATGTCCCACTTAATGACTGCTTCGTCCAAAGGCCAAGTTTCCCACTCCAATTTTGGTTGAAATTTGAGGACCAGCTGTATCAAGTACCTCGTGTTCCCTGGCCCTCCTCTAAAGAACATCCTGGCCTAACAAATGACACAGTGAAACAACAGTATTAGATAACTTGAAACGTTCCATACATGCAATTCTGAAAAGTGGAAAACTCATCCACTTGGGATCCAAAGACCAGGTAGCCCAGCTGTGCATATGCAAAGAAGATGATAAAAAACATGATGGCAAATCCGATGATGTCTTTAGCACAGCGAGATAGAGTAGAAGACAGCTGAGTCATTGTCTTGTTAAAACTTATGTATTTAAATATCTGGAAGGCAAAAAAAATAGAGGGCATTGCTATGTGGATAAGACCCAACTCTAACACATAGTCTTAAATCTTAAGGAGCTTTCACATATCTCTCAGAAAATCAATATTAAACTGTAAAACCAGTTAGTTTGAGATTAAAGAACTAAAGGAACAAAAAAGATGCACAAAAGGATTTATAGGATTTATAGAAGGATTTCTGCTACATTCACAGGTTATTTCTGTGAATATTCTAGACCAGGGGTGTCAAATTTTACTGCAGGCGCTGGGGGCCACCCCTCTGCAAACAAAGGCATTCTCCTACCGCCTTCACGGATGCCCCCACCCCCTGTGAATGATGATACCTCCCGCGGATGCTCATGCCCCTTCCAGACGAAACCCCCCCTCCTGGGTGTTCCCACGTCCCTGTGAACATCCTCACCCCTGCCGCCTTCAGGGCAGCACTGTGGGCTAGGTCCAAGGAGGTCATGGACCGAATCTGGTCTGCAGGACTTGAGTTTGACACTCCTGCTCTAGACTATCCCAACTAATAACTGATTTGTCAGTTTCTAGTCCATTTTCAGCCCTGACTGAAAAGGCTGATCTACCTAATGTATCTGAAAGAGCTTCCTTGGCATTAGTTGTAGGTAGTCCTTAGGTTACAATAGCAATTGGAACTGGAATTTCCATTGCTAAGTGGTCATTCAGTGAAACATCATGTGGCTGTTGTGATCTGGCTCGGCACTGGGGGAAGTCGGGGTCAAGCATGCCAAGATAAACTGGCTTCCAGCCAGGAGCACATTGCCTGGCTTAAACCGCACCAAAGTCCCAAAAACTTGACATCAAATTAAGTTAATAGCAGTACCTTTATCCATGCAAAGAAGACATTCACTGAAATCATATTATTGTAACGGGTCTGCCAAAATCCAAGGACATAAAAGTCTGGATAAGAATCAGAATTGGAGAGCAGATTTTCCATTAGCACGGATACTTCAACTGTTCGATAAATGTTGAAAACAATCGCAAACAAGGACAACTGAACAAGAGAAAAAGCAGAGGGTTGTAAGGCTACAATTGAGAAAATCAATTTATGTTTGCAAATCACATATATATTAATATTACATTGTGTAGGTAAAATACTTGTGAGAATCCTATGACTTCATGAAACATCATACTCTGCTATTCAGTATTTTAGTGTTTGATGCTTTTTTTCTAAAGGGAAGTCTTTCTAAACTAGTAATGAAATCCATTTATTTGACATTATATACAAGCAGTCTTATGGAAAATTACTGTAGAGGCAGCCAACAACTATACTCCAAATTAAAATATACCCAGTTTCCCCAAAAATAAGACCTAAAGCATGATTTTTCAGGATGCTAATAATATAAGCCCTACTTCAAAAATAAGTCCCAGTTACGGTTGTCAGCCAGACAAAAACACATTTAGTAATGTGTTTTCCCAAAAATAAGACCTAACTGGAAAATAAGACCTAATGCGCCTTTTGGAGCAAATTAATATTAGAACTGGTCTTATTTTCAGGGAAATACGGTAGTATAAAGGCAACAAAGGCAGAAGTAAAATAATTGATCAATTATAATTAGCACAATCAATAATTCCTGTGGTGGTCACTCATTATCAGTCAGTGCCATAAGAACCCAAAACACTCAGTACTACTGACTTTAGTCATTTTCAAAATATAAGGAGGGTTGGAGAAACATGTATCTCGGGGAGTGAGCTGGGGACATTCTAAAAGATGGAAGCTGCTTGAGACAAGGCCTATTGTGCCAGTAGAAGGGAATATATGTAGAACTAGCTGACCCGGCCACGCGTTGCTGTGGCTCAGTTTGGGGCTGTTTGAAGTGCCTGGGCGGAGATGCAATCTCTCCCCAAATCCAGGCACTCTCTCTCTCCTCTCACTCTCTCTCTCTCCTCTCACTCTCTC
>JANHFO010009769.1:219156-246865 GCA_032468095.1 Pareas carinatus | reverse complement strand
TCGCCCAGCGGCTTCACATAAATATTGAACAGGAGAGGCGAGAGGACCGACCCCTGTGGCACCCCACAAGTGAGACGACGAGAGGTCGACCTCTGCCCCCCTGTCAATACTGACTGCGACCGGTCGGAGAGGTAGGAGTGGAACCACTGAAAGATGGTTCCGCCTATTCCCAACCCCCCCAACTGGCGCAGCAAGATAAATAGTTGGTGTTGGAGAAAATGGGTAAAGATGGCTCATCCCTAATAGTTCCTGGAGTATTTGCTTTAGAGTGCAAGTAGTTTGTTTTAGTTTGGCAAGATTTCTATCTACTGTACAGGTGGAGTGACAATAGGGGAAACTGCTGAAAGAATCAAATATGTCTTTCTTGGCTTTAGGAGTCTGACACTTCTCAAACAGCGCTAGGATGGGATAAGGATTCTTCTTTTCATCTTTAGAAAACTCATTTGCTAAAGAGAGGACCTGGATGTGCTAGAGGGAATCATATCATGTGTATCAATTAAGTAATTGTAATACAGATACACAGTCAGAAGTGCAATTGTACACTTAAATAAGAAATAGGGAGGCTTCATCCCATTCAATGTTCTGTAAAGAAAAGCTTTGCTATTTTTTCCCCTGACATTTCATACAAACTTCAATACTGTTTCCTAAGGAATGGGAAGTAGGGATCAAAACTCTTACTTTTCTGTGTCGAAGTATGAGATCAGATCTGTATTTGGTACACCTGAAACTGCGAAATTGCTGCTTCCTGTGTCAACTAGAATATTCAGCTGTTTAAAAGAAAAGAGAGTCATTTTTGTATTACATTCAGAGAAATTGATTTTTTTTCAAAAGCTTGTGACCTAAGTGTGAAATGCAATTTAAAAAGCATTCCTTTTTCAACTTTTCAACCTTCTGGAGGGTTTAGGGTGTGGGTGGTTCTTGGCTAATAGAAATATATTTAGATCTTTAAAATTTAAAGTTCTGACCTGTTATGTCATCCTTTCTGATGGGATCAGAATGAACATTAAATTTTAGGCTGACCATACATTTAAAAAAAAAATTACCTCAATGTTGGACAGTTCCACGATCTTCTAAGAAGTATACTCTTCTTAGTTCCATGATCTAAGAAGAGTGCCCAGCACAAATGAGTTCACCCCAACAGATTTGTCAGAAAACCTTTCCTTTCTTTTCCGAACCAACATTTTCTATGAGACCTTATACTACAAAATACTCCCACAAATGCAGGCCATTGATTGCAAACAAGATTTGTTAATTTGCACACATAAATAAGTATTTTTCCTAGCAAATTCATTCAAGACCATGTTGCAAAAATGAATACACCCTAATGAAAGTCATAGGAGCAACCAATGAAAGTCATAGGAGCAAAGCTACATTTTAGATAACAAAATCCTAATTAACAAGAATTCAATTACAGGTGAGACTAACGATTCATTAAGCAGGTGTCCAGCAGACAGTTGACTATAAAAAGGCATTACTGAACAAAGAAAACCCCTTCCCATTTCATGCTGTCAACAATGGCACCACATGGAAGAGAAATGTCATAAGACCTGAGAAAGAAAATAATTTCTTTGCACAAGAAAGGTGAAGGCTACAAAATCAGCAAAGCTTTACTTATCAGTCAGAATACTGTAGCAAAAGTGATACAAAAATTTAAGAAAGATGGAATTGCAACCATCTCACATAAATATCCAGGCTGTCCAGAGGTTAGCACCTTGATAGGAGTGACTTCTGATGAGAAAGGGTTGAAGAAAATCACCATGCAAGTTCACTGCAGTTAGCTAAAGAAGTAGAAAGCCAAAGTTGGGTGACTGTTTCCCGTGACACAATACAGTGTACACTGCAGAGGAATGACATGCATGGATATTGTCCATGAAGGAAGCCTCTCCTAAACCCCATATACAAAAATGCCTGCCTAGAATTTGCCAGGGCCCATGCTGAAAAAGAAGACTAGTGGGACACTGCATTCTGGAGTGATGACAGCAAGATAAATACCTTTGGAACTGATGGCTTCAAAACTGTATGGTGTCGCAAAGGTGAGGAGTGCAAAGAATAATGCATGATGCCTACAGTGAAACATGGTGGTGGCAGTGTACTTCTGTAGTGGTGCATGAGTTCTGCTGGTGTCAGGGAGCTACGTTTCATTGATGGTATCACGAATTCACAGATGCACTACTCTATATTGAAAGAGAAGATGCCATCATCACTCTGTGTTCTTGGTCATCGTGCACTTTTCCAACATGGCAATGATCCAAAACACACATCTAAGGTCATTGTTGCATTTCTGAAGAAGAACAGAGTGTAAGTGATTCAGTGGCCAAGTATGTCTCCTGATCTAAACCCAATTGAACAACTATGGGGAATCCTGAAGAGACAAGTTGAGCATCACTCTCCATCCAGCATCCG
Source organism: Pareas carinatus (assembly GCA_032468095.1). NCBI lineage: Eukaryota > Metazoa > Chordata > Lepidosauria > Squamata > Pareidae > Pareas > Pareas carinatus. The sequence goes on along the minus strand of JANHFO010009769.1, from coordinate 244,462 downwards.
GGCTCTAAAAGAGGTCTTCTTGAAGAATGGAAAAAGACAGATGTTGCAAGATGTCACCAACTTGTTCATTCCATGTCTAGAAGACTTGGTGCTGTTCTTACATATCATGGAGGTCATACAAAATACTAGATATAGTAGGTTTTGCTGTGGGATGTATTCATTTTTGCATCAACTAATCTGGATAAAAATGAAGATTTTGTAATCTAAGTTATATTATTCACCTTACTTTCATGTGATGAGCTAAACAAATGTTCTATAAAACTCACTTTTGTCAACATTTTGGAAATTGTTCTTGTGCTGAGAAATTGAAATTTTACTTTTCAAATGGGGTGCCCTCATTTATGCTGAGCACTGCTTATCCTAAGCAGAAAAATAATTGCTGTGGAAAATACACTGCAATAATAAGTCAATATTTACTCACCTAAGCATATAAGTAAATAGAATGACCATGAGTGGGGGGAAAAACCAGTAGGAGTAAGAACAACTTCCTGCTGGCTTCCCCATTGTGTTTGCCAAGGCAAAGTGGCAGGGAACATCATGATTCCATGACCATGGGGATGCTGCAACAGCCATCTTTGCAAATAAAACTGGTCTGTATAAATTTAAATTCAACAGGACTAAGACTTTAGGTAGAGTACCTTGATTCAAAAACTATTGTGGTACAATGCACCATTTGGGCTAACTTGCAGGTATAAAGAGATAAACACAATGAAAGTTTTAGTAGTATATAGATTTTGGGTGGAAAGCAAAATTGTGGTGAAAATTCTAAGATTCTAAAAGCCGAAGTGCCATGTTGCTGAGAGGTGAATGAGGAAAGGACAAAGGAAGGGAGACTAAAGCAGAAGTATTGGAATCTAGCAATGTCTCATTCTTTCATATTGTATGGAGAGCACGTAAGCAAGGAATTTGTGGGGAAAGTAGCAGCAGAAAGAGTAGAATGATAAGGCTAGAATGTGAAGAAAGCAATAAAATTGAGAATACAGATTTGGTATTCTGGTCCATTTTTAGCAATCTGGATAACACAATTTGTCCTCTGTTTTAATTCAAATATCCTGTAAACCAGGGGTCCCCAACCTGTGGGCCATAGCCCACTACCAGCCCGTGGCCTAGCGTCAACTGGGCCACAGGAGTGGTGGGCTGTCATGTGCATACCAGCGTGCATTCCCATGAGCCCTGTGCCAGCCCAGTACTCCAAGTCCCATGCCAGCACTGCCCACTCCCATGAGTGGCACACTATTGTGGCAATGCACTTACGCATAAGCAGGATTGGCTTGTGTGTACACGCACACACCCGTCCCTTTCACCCCTCCACACCAGGCCACCAATCCAAAAAGGTTGGAGACCCCTGCTGTAAAAAATTTAGTTCAACAAGCCATGTTTATGGTTATTGCTACATTGTTGCTATGTTTCAATAGGAAACCGCATAGGAAACTACATGCCACATAGCATAAATTGCCTTTATTTGCAGGGATATCGCTTGGCTAAAAACCATGATGGGGATTATTTCTTTTCTCCTACCTTGAATTATTAATAATCAGGAAATAATCTTACAAAGAATTATGCCTTACCATGTATAAAGCTACATTTATCATTAACTAAAATCCAGAACTTTAAACTTATAAGAAATAAATAATATTTTTAGGAGTAGGAAAAAGTCCTGAGAAATGTCTGTAATATTTCAAAACTAAAATTTATTGCCTGGAAATAGAGACTACTTGTAGAGAAGAAGAACAATTAAAAAACTTGAACATATTCAGAGAAAATATGCAAAGTTTGGAGTAATTTTTCATTCTTCACTGTACCAGTTCTCAAGACATAATTAAGCATTTGAAAATTATTAGTTCTGTATAATGGTTGGGTGAAACCGTTACTTGACAAAGCCCATCACCACGCAATAGCTAATTAAAATAGTGCTTCAGTTAAACATTATTAGTATCACAAAAACACCAGTGAACAATATCATTAAGGAATGTCTTTTAAAATAGGCAACATACTTTAAACATTGTTCAGTTTGTTGAAGAAATAATTTTGCCACAAGCTATCAAATAAATAAAAATATCATGTACAATTAAGTTTAGTCAAACACCAAATCAGCAAACCCACTTTAGCATGACCAGAATTCAAGAATTATTTGCTATCCAGATTAACATTTCACAACTACATGAAACCAGCACAGCCATAAAAAACAGAAGAGAATGGTCAGTGATTAAGTGGTAAAAATTACTGATCTTGGAACTCCAGCGCCTATCATTAATAATACTAACAAGATTAGTATAGTAGTAGTCAAAAATCATTGACAGTCTTCCAGCTATGTGGAGCCAGCTGTCATGGGAAAATTAGCCCTTCAATTCTCAGCTGAAGTCATGCTATCTAGGAATTCTGAGAATCAAAGTCCTATGATATTTGCTAAGCTGGAGGCGCACAGAATCATTTTATCAGAAGCGTCAAAGAAGAATTGCCTGATTGTTCCTCTATACTGAAACCTTTCCCTATAAAGGAAATTATTTTTCTTGTCAGCCATTCTGTCATGTCTGGCCCTCAGCCTCTCTATGGACCAGCATTTTCCACACCCCTCTGTCTTGATGATGATGATGATGATTTTTCAAACTATTAATTAAGTAGTATTTAGTAAAGCATTTTGACATAATAAATGGTTGAGGGTCAATAAACAATCAGAAACGTTATGAAGGAAGGGGTTAATGAACTGAAGAGCTTGGGGCTCTAACCTAAATGGTCATTAAATATTATGATGAGCTGCATTTCTATCTGACTTGTTTAGTGAAGAACTAGCCAGGAGCCAGGATGGTGCAGCGGTTAAAAGCAGCACTGCAGGCTATTTCTGCTGACTGCCATCTGCCATTAGCCATCACAAGTTCAGCAGTTCAATTCTCACTGGCTCAAGGTTGAATCAGCCTTCCATCCTTCCGAGGTCAGTAAAACGAGGACCCAGATTGTTGGGGGCAATATACTGACTGTGTAAACCACTCAGAGAGCGCTGTAAAGCACTATTAAGCGGTATATATAATAAATAAATAGCAATAAGACTGTTCTATAGTGCTTTACAGCACTTTCTACACGGTTTACAAAATTAGCATATCGCCCCCAACAATCTGGGTCCTCGTTTTACCAACCTCAGAAGGATGAAAGGCTATGTCAACCTGGAGGATTGAACTCTTGACTGTGGTAAAGTTAGTCTGTAATACTCCCTTCTAACCACTATGCCACCATGTCTCTTTATAAACCAAAAATGCTGGATTATCAATGCACAATTAATGACAAACGTTGGTTTACATTATTCTCAATCTTACTATTAGGCTTTACACTGAAAATAAAGCTGGTTACTAAATACAATTCCCTTAGTATTAAAATCTAGGTGTTATCTATCACTGGAAACATCAGTTTGCAGAAAACATCTGCCATTGAATTTCATGGAAATGGAACTGGGTTATAAAAATGCCTGAGGCGTTTTAAGGCTTTTCAGAATTCCAGAGTTGTATATAATTTCCTTTACAGCAATTTCCACAAATATAAATATTTGTGGTTGAGTTTTTTAGTTTGATAGTTTCATCTTCTGAAGAATTCTGTACTACGCTGACAGGAATGCTTTAAATTTGAACCTATATTAATACTTGGAAATCAGGAACACTATGTTCATATATGCTTTTCTTTTAATTGGTTGTGGATTTCTCCAGGTTGTTTATATAGTTAGTTACTATGGACAGACAACAAAGATGTTTTACAAGCCGATAAAGAAAGAAAAGGAGTCTTGTCTCATAAAAAAAGCCTTACTATTGACAGTTGCACAGATAAACTATAGTTTTGAGACAGAAGTTAACCTTTATCTGGACTTAACATGTTGCAAAATAAAATCATGCAGAAATGTAAATCATTCAGGGAAAAATGTTTAAAAATATAAAATGTAAGAAACATATGTTCATTTAGTAAAAGCAACTATATAACAACTTCACATTATTTGGAGGACCAATGATTTAGATTTAGTTTTATTTATGAATAAGAACAGACATAATTTGGGGTATTCATTAATGTAATATTTGCAGGCATTAAATTTGTGGTTTTTTTTCTCCTTTCTTTTTCTTTTCAATGTCTTACAGGGAAAGCCCAAGAAGAATGAAAGTCTATGGAATGTATCCCGAGGAGTCTTTCAAATGTTACGAAAGATTTATGGATGATTTCGCTCAACCATTTTCAATAAAAGTAAGCTTATATTTTAAGTCCAAAAATTCATTGAGAAACTGTGAAAAAGATATTTTAGACTATTTATAGTCCAGATTAAAGTAAAAATATTTCAGGTTTTTACTTCATGCATTAACAGTATTGTTCAAACAAAAGAGTTTTCTAGCTTAAATCTCATGCTAGAATACAGATACAGAAAAAAACTCAAAAAGTTTGGATCTGATTACATACTTTGTTAGAGGATTTTAAAGATCAATATTCATTAGAAATCAGAACTTATCCTATCCTATCCTACCTAACTGCTGTGAAAAATAGCAGAAACACTTTATGTTTTTTCTATTTTTCTTCAACTTTATTTCCTTGCATTTTTTGTTTTTCTTTTTTTAATTTTTTCTTTTTTATTCTTTTATAATACTTTGTTAACATTGATCTTCTTGATTAAAATGAAATTATATGCATCCAAACTAAGTATTAAAAGCTATTTTGGTCTGAAAAAGAATTTTCTAAAGATTTTCTGCAGTGAAATGAGTATTAAAAGTTGCAAAGTATTATAGTTCAAGGCCCATAAATATTTATCTAGATTCATAAAACACATCATCAACATCTTACCTCTGCTACTAAAAGAACTCCATATTGAATGAACTGTTCAATTGCTTCATGGCACACTTGACATAATAGCTGACAGGGCTTAAAATGAAAACAAATAAGATCACTCATGACTATTCTTTTAATGTGCTATTTCTCTCTATTAATTGTTACTTTTGAATACTCTTACAAAAATGAACAATAATTTCTTATTAAAAATTATTTCAAAAAATGGAAGTGTTAATTTTCTCTGCAGCGACTTCAAGTCAATAATACTTATTTGTCTGAAATAAGTAGTAAAGTAAATATGTAGATCATATCTATGGATGTATTTGAAAGAGTGGTTATAAATTGTTCTGTATTTTCCTATTTTAGAGGAAACATGGGTAATACATTTAATTCCAACGTATTTAAAAACTGAAAGCAAGAGATAAACAATTACAGAATTGGAAAAAACCTCCCTTTCTCCCATATTTGAGAATTCCTTCGTCAAAGCTTTCTCAAAAGCTATTCCAGAAAGTTGAAAAATTATTAGTCATACTTATTTCAATATGTATCATTACCTATTATTTCAATTAGTTCTATATATTGTTTTACACAGCTTGTTCCAATCTGCCTTGTGTTATACTATCAGCTTTAATGCTTGACATATCTTTCACACTTCAAATTAGAGCTTGTTCCAACTTGGTTAAAAATCAAAATTCTAATGCAAGATGGATTAGCTTTTAACTTAAGTGTACCATTGGGTCTAAATTGCCCAATGTGTGCTGAAAATTATTCATAGAACACTTCCTCTACTAGGAATTAATAATCATAGATTGCTGAACAGGGCAAGGTGTTATTTTTTAAAAATAATCCATTTGGTGCTTTTCCATGTGATACAGGAAGCAATAGTACTGGACTCAGAGTGCAACAGAGCTATTATCAAATCTAAAGAATCTTATTTATTATTATAAGATTTTTATTTTAAAGGATGCACATTTTATATATAACTGTATGTAAAAAGGTCACAGTTCAGAAAGAAAATGAGAAAAAATGCTTTGAAATATTTTCTAGCTTCATTTTAAATAGCATTTAAAATGGTTAATCTATAAAATAAATTGTTCTCTATTTATAGACTTTGTCAACAATGTTCCCTTTTCTGGTCACATTTTGGGCATAAAGTATGCGTGTGTATTGCCTGCCACTTCTGTGAGAAACTGCTACTGCTTGCAGCTACCTGTTTCTCTTCCTTCTTCATTTACTCCCTTTAAGAACTCCAGTACATCTCCATTTGATCCACAATACTGTAGCATAATACGAATGATATGGTGGTAGCAACAGAATATGTGTTAAACCAATCTACACCCAAACGCTTACCAATGAAACAGTTCCTTCATAACACAGCAAATAGCAGAGGCTGGCAGCTTTTCGGACCAGTTGTTCTTGACTAACCACATTGAGCAGAATCCCACTGATACCATTCCTATGTCTTTTATTCAGTAAAGCATGAAGACTGCATGCTGAAGCAAAAGAAAAGATATGTTCAAACTTATTTCTAAATTACTGAATGATGTGTCAAATGCAACCTCTTAAATAGTAATAGCAACATTGGGCAGAGTATTTCAGGCATTATAGAAAGGACAGTTTTAGGACATACCGATGACAGCCTCTTTGAAAAAGACATGCAGTATCCCATTGCTATAAAAGTTGAGTTCAAAAACACCAGGAACAGTTGTGCTGGGAGTGATGAAAAACTCATTATTCCGACTGGTATTTGTGATAGTTACACAGTTTCCCAACAAATGGATGGCGTGCATGACAACATCTTCAGAATTCCCTGAAAATCCCAAGTCATAGTCTCGAGCCAAGACCTCCTCCTTCATGGAAATGAAATCTTCCACCAGCTTAGAAAGATCAATTCCCTAGACAAAGTATTGAAGTCAATAAGTGATAGCTCTCCAATTACACAAGCCTCTCCAGAAAAAAAGCTTGTTTGCTCACATTCTTCTTTTAGAAACTACTAAATATGTTCCTATTTGCTAAGGCAATAAGGGCAAGATATATTCCACAACCAGCTGCCTTTAAATTGCCTTATTTGTTTTAGCTTTAGTTTTCCTAAAATAAACATAGTTTTTAGAGTATGCATAGTGACCTAGAAGTGGAGCTCTCGCCTCATAATCAGGAGGTTGTGAGTTTGATCTTAGGTAGTGGCACGTATTTCTCTCTCTGGGCACAAAGAGAAAATATCTGTTGCAAGCTCCCTGTAGGTATCAGGAAAGTCATCCAGCCAGTAAATACTCAGCTCCATTCAGTCGTCCCAATTCCACCCTGATGCAAGAGATTACAGAAAAACTTTTATCACCGTTTCATCTAAGATCCCTCATTTCCATCTATAACTTATTTTGTAAATTATTTGAGAAGGAAGAATGATATAAACATAAAATAAATAAATAGTTTCAGTATAACTGAAAAGAGGAAAAGTCCATAGTAAACATAAAGAAAGATTCAACAGTATGTATATATTGATTATACTGAACTATTGATTACAACTTCAAATCACAGGTTAGGAAATGCTAAGTAGGATTGGTCAGACTCATTTCCAAGGGTTATAATCCTAGGCTAGTGATGACTAATCTTTCAGAAACCTAATACCCAGACGAGTCATGGCTAATGAGTCACGGCTCGTGACATCATCGCCTGGCACGACTACTCTCTTTTTGAGCATGTGCGTGGCTCTGTGATGTCATCACCCAGCGCCACTACTCTTTCTGAGCATGCTTAGCTCTGTGGCAATACTGATTCCAATGCAACTTGATTCACGTGCCAGCAGAGAAAGCGCTGCGTGCCCACTGTGGAACGTGTATCATAGGTTCGCCATCATTGTATTAGGCAATACTGAAACTGAGACTGTATTTATGATACTTAAGTTCTGAAACAACATATTGTTGGGACAGGGATGTTATATTTTGTTAGCTTGTGTGATAGATGGTGCTCACAGAGGGAAACCTAGTGTGATGGACTACAACGAACTAGCAGTTTCCAGGAAGGAAAAGGTACATTCCAGAAAGGGGAGAACAGATAAGATGCAGTACAGCTTGGAGATTGATAAGGGACAGAGGAAGAGAGTAAGGATAGACATTCCCTAGAATTTGTCAGGATGTTTCCATTAGGTTGAAAATTGTTAGGGTTTTGTCTGGCAAGATTCTGTTTATTATTTGTAAGCAAATAGAATTAAATTCTGCCTGAATTGGTCTTCATTGTCCTTGGGTTTAGTCCAACAGTCGGTTTGTGTAATGACCATGAACAATTCTTATTACATATCTATAACTTTAATAATTTTACTGTTGCATTTTTCATGTTTGAGAATTATAATATGGTAACTAAAAATGCTTTAAAATGTTAGCTTTATTGTGTAACTAGCAAAGAAACAAATAGTCTTCTCTGAAGGAATGAAACAGTATTTTCATCTTTAGTTTATTAAAACACTCAGTTATTTGACCTCAAATAGCCCTGCATTCTCCAGAAAAATTCCTTAAAGAGAAAGGAAGAAAAATCAAGTAAAGGCAGAATTGTACTATGGAACACAGCAGAACAAGAGCTTAGATAAGCTTATAAGAGTTTCAATTCGTAACAGTTGCAACAGTTACTAAAGAGATTTGGTCGTGTACATATTTAAAAGCTTTCTCTTTAAAAGCATTCCTTATTTTGAATTAAGAAGAAAGATTATGTTGCATGAAATGTTAAACCTAATTTGACCAGAAAAAAACTTAAAGTATCTCAGCATAGACAAATTTTGAAATTAATACCAGAAAAAAATGCAGCTTTATTGCTTGACACATTATAGTTATATACTTAGACTGTGCATTCAAGAATAATTAAAACAAAGTCTTATTTTCAGTAGATGTCTCTAAATAAGTTTAGGTTCTTCCCCTATTTCTGAGAATAGGAACAAGCAATTAACAGTCAGTTTACACATAACTTATGAATGCACCCTATTCTTCAACAAACTAAATAAGAAATATAAGTCGGGATAATGATAGCATAGAATATGTTTTAAGCATCCTGGAACTTTGCAAATCTATTTAGTGAATGCAGAACCACAGCAGCCTTACCTGTCTATGTCGGTAGAGTAGCAAACAGGCAACAATGTGTGTTGACATCACTGCACATGATTTGTTAGCAGCTAAAAGCAAACAAAACAGAATAAACCTATACCGACACTTTGGATTGTGCTCAGAAAACAAGAGTTACAAAATGTCAGTCATAGATGAATTAAGAATTATGGTTATACAGAAATATTTTCCATTTTCAATAAGGCAGCACAAAAGCCCATCTATTGATCAAAAATAAACATTTTTAGTATACAAAAAAATCTAATATTTTAATCCATTGGAATATTAAAATATATGGCATTCTGAAAGAGTGAAGAGTCGAAATGAAGAGTGAAGGTAAAAACAGCAGTGAGCAAAGTTTGGCTGTCAACTCTGAGGACACTGGAAAAAGGTGGCCTTATGGGGAGGCAAATCTATATATATAAAAAATTAGGCGCGTTTGTGTCTGGTAAGTAATCCCGGAAAGTACTGAACCGATTGGGTTCAGACTTTCCGGGATGGTCGGCATACCCTCTGAGCGGGTTCCGGCCTACTACTTACCTCGCCATATGTCCGGGACGGTCGCCCAGACGGCCGCAAAAGACGTGCCGGGCGCCCGTGGGCGCCACCGCCCGCCCACGCGCCTGCGCACGAAGCCAAGGCCGGGCGGAACGCGGAAGGGCCTCCAGCCGCTCTCGCCAGTGCGCCTGCGTGGTGGGGCCGGGAATTGCTTCGCCGCAGGGCGCGGCGGGGCAGGGAATTGCTTCGATGCAGGGCGCGGCGGGGCAGGGAATTGCTTTGCCGCCGGCCGCGGTGGGGCCGGGGGTTGCTTCCCCACCAGGCGCGGCGGGGCCAGGAATTGCTTCGCCGCAGGGCGCGGCGGGGACGGCAATTGCTTCGCCCCCGGGACCGGAGGGGGCGGGAATGGCTCCGCCGCCGGAGGGGACGGCAACGGAGCCGGGCGGCCCGCCACAAACTGAGCCACGGCAACGCGTGGCCGGGTCAGCTAGTATGCCTATATATACAAATGATCATGATTATGCTTATATTTTCAAATGAATGTATCTTGATTGTATCCTTGTTATGCATGTAGGTAGGTATTGAGCATACTCACTGAATACCAATTCCTTGTGTGTTCTGACACACATGGCAAAATAAATTCTGATTCTAATTCTGATCTTCAGCTACTTCAACTTGCCAACTAACTAATGATGTAATAATCAGACACTTTTTATTATAGCATATAAAATCACAATCGTTGGAATCAGCACTTCACTTTCACATTAACACAGTAAGAACCACAACTGTTATTCTTGTGAGAATGATGGGAGGATTTCAGAGTGCTCTTGCGGTGCTTGTGGGCTTCCTGCACAGACAGAATGTTGGCCTGCTTGTCCTTCTAAGGAGAAACATGCGTCCCCTATAGATTGATAGTTTATTGTCATAGAGCACAGTATTTTGGGAAGCAAATAGACTTTGTTAGAAAAGAGAGGCTATTAAGTCACTAAAATAAGACTAGGGGACATACTGTCCTTCAGGAGCGCAGGAATAGCAGTCGAGTCATTTTAATAGAATATTGGCAAGGGCACAGAGTTGTACATGCTCACAAAAGGGTTCAAATAGCAATTAACACATCTTAAATTGGAAAATATTTTCCTTGTTAGATCACAGATACCTGAGCTTTGACAAAGTATTACACAGCATGGAATGGCTATGTAACCTTAAAAAACCCATTTTAGCTTAAAATAATATCTTCACCAAGTTATTGTTTTAATGTTCTGCTTTTGAAATTAACAAACTGGAGAAATTCAAAGAATAACTTAGATATAGTAATATTCTTACCATTTTAGTGATGTCAAGAACAGATAAATGTAGGGAGTGCAACTTAAGACAGCTCTAGGAATGTGCACACCTGTAATAGCTCTACGACAAATTTTACACACCTGCTGACTGTATTTTGGAATTTTGGAAAAATACACCACGCTAACTTCATCAAGCCTTTCTGATGAATTGCAGCATATGCTTTGCCCTTTAACTGGCTATGATCTGATGATATACTCTCTACTTTGTAAATATATATATAATCACCAGTAACTATTTTAAGTAATCAACATGAAATAATCCAGAGGCTGAATAAGTCCCAGAAGCAACATTTAGGCAAAGAGATCACTAAAACTGAATTTTAACGCAATATTTTGTTGTCCTTTCTCTGCTAATCAATTTCCTTTCCTTACTACACCGCCTTTGGGTTTGTCATAAAAATTAATGTGAAAAATACTATGTACCTGAAACCTAACCACCTTCATTTCAATTTCGTGGGGCAAATACATGATTCCCCTCAGATTTTCTATCTATTTGTATGAAAAAGTATCATTCTGATTTATGTAGAATATGCTCAATCGCTGTGATTGCTTGGTTACTTACAATCTCAGTTTGAGCACCCTGTGCCCTTGACTTTGTGGCTCCATGCCTTTTTGCCTCTCACTCTGAATGGCTACTAATAAGGTAATTGAAATAATAGTGTAATGATGAAAATAAACACGTTACTATGAAGACTTGCAGGTTCTTGGAAATCTCTCTATTTCTGTGTTTGATTTGCATACTCTAAGAATGGACAAAATTAAAGAAACTAGACAGAGACAATTAAACAGCAGTAAAACAAAACAGTAAAATAAAACAAAGAAATCTACCCTGACTGTTCATTAAAAGGACAAATGATGAGGCTGAGACTCAAAATATTTTGGCCACCTAATGAGAAGAGAGGACTCATTAGAAATGCTGGAAAAAGATGGGAGGCCACAGGAGAAGGGGACGGCAGAGAATAAGATGGTTGGATGGTGTCATTGATGCAACAGGCATGAGTTTGGGCAGACTGTGGGAGGCTATGAGGAACAGAGAGGCCTGGCAAGTTATGGTCCATAGGGTCGCAAATTGTCAGACATGACTTAGCGACTGAACAACCAACCAAACAACCAATAATGTATATTATTATATTTTATTTTTTGTGAGGTACTCTGAATATTAAAATATCAAAGCAATTATTTCATTTGCACTTGATTAAAGAGAAAGAGTTTGATGTAGTGGTTAGGGCACCATGCTAGAAACCAGGAGATCAGGAATTGTAGTTCATCTTAGGCTAATCAGTCAGATAGGTGACCTTCCAAAATCTTGCCAAGAAAATTGCAGAGGCTTTTCCAGATTATGCCAGGAATCAAGACTGACTTGAAAGCATCCAAGAGGGCAAAAAGGACAAAGCTACAATATGCCTCTTCCCCCCCTTTCTCCTTCCATATGGCCTGTATGCAAGGTCATTTGATCGATTTTCTTGCTGTCTTCATTTCCTCCCAACAGCTTTTGCTGATTTCAAATCCAAGTCCAGTATATCCAACCAATCTGCCTGCCCTTGAATTTAAGGGTGATGGACATGTGGCAACTAAGAGCAGGCGGAGACACAAAGGTGCTGAGAGGGAAAAGAAAGAGGAGGATATGCTGCACTTGAAAGCTTCTTTCTTTCCTTTCCCTACTTTCCTTCAACCATCACTGATGACTTTGCTGTCCCTCCCATTCTTTCAATGCCACAACACATGTACCAGGAATAAACAATTTAAGTTCATAGTCTAAGCAAAATATATTTCAGGTGCATTTTTGAATCTTTTGGACACAAACCACAGCAAAAAGCAGTTTCAGGCATGGAACAGTTTATGTGTGGAACGTTTTCTGCATAAGTAACAATAAGCTGTAACAGAACAGTTCAGGATCAATAAAGACAATGGTTTATTTCTGCCCTCATTCTAACACCTCAAACAACTTGGGAGACAAATTCCACCTCATCCATGTTTTGCCTGAACTACAATTTAAGTTTATACATTCAGTTAATGTTTTTGTTTCATTTTAATTTAGCGCAATATATGAACTTCTGCATTGTTTTTTGTAAACAGTGTAAATTATATTATGAGTGAACCTATGTAAATTATATTATGAAGTCACTATGACTTCTTCAACAGACTGTGATGCAGCATACTTTACAAACTGAGCCACTATCTTTCCACTCCATATTTGGTAGCTTGCTATGCTTCAAATACAGGCAGTCCTCAACTTATAACCATTTGTTTACTAACCATTTGAAGCTACAATGGCATTAAAAAATGACTTATGACAAGCAATATCAATGGAGAAAGCCAGGTTTGCTTAATCATCACTTGATTCTCTTAACAACTGCAGCGATTCGCTTAACAGCTGTGGCAAAAACATCATAAAATGGGGCACAACTCACTTAACGTCTTGCTTAGCAATGGAAATTTTGGGCTCCATTGTGTTTGTAAGTCGAGGATTACAGGAAAACTTCTGTTATATCGTATGGTTGATTACAGAGAAGATTTTGAATTTCAGTTCAATTTTTGGATGTCTAGGAAAAAAATTAAGAAAGACTTACTTGTGTATCCTGTGCATTTTGTTCATTCTGTGGTACAAACACAGATGCAGCATTCTCTGGTCCAAGTAGCCGGCGAGCCATTCTTTCTTCGTAACTTAAACGCTTTATGAAAAGGAAAAGTGAACATGAACATTAAAGAAAATCAGTGAATGCTTAAATTTTCATTCAATATTACAGAGCTCACTGTAAGATTACCTGGGAAATACTTTTCTTTTGTAAGAGTAGGACAAAGAACTGTTTTAATCACTATTGGTACAGATGTGAAAGCAGCATACTTTTACTACAGGAATATTCTAACCGGGTAGAAGCTAAATCTTCACAAAGCAACACGCTGGGAAAAGAACATTCACAAGAAAAACATATACAGGACCACAATACTGTGGGTGATTTGAGGGGAGAGCTTTGGTTTTTTTTAGTCATTCAGCAGTTGCCACGTTGCCAGTATAAATCACTCCTTGAAAAAGATCAAATTCTTGAAGTAGGCTCCATAGCTGCCTCCAGGCTAGCTCTTAGTACCACAACTCCTACAACCCTATGCTTCTCTCTGGATTAACGAAAGTTTAAATCTATTTGAATGCAGCCCTATTATTCCTCCAAGAAAAGTAATATATTCTGCATCCTGAAGGGTGCCAGTTTGCCTTAAACCAAAGGAAAAATCCCGGGGTGGGTGGGGAAAGGGACATTTAACTGATAAATAGTTTCTAGACTAAATGACAACACATGGAGACAATGCAAGGTCAATAAAATTTAATTTTGCTTGAAACTGTTACTCTCCCAGAGGCTGATCTAAAAGAAAGATAATTTGAACCAGTCCTTTATGCTTCTGTAACTGGCACACCATACTTATGCTCCAGAAAAAGACACATGCACAGACTATACAAAAAGAGCAGAAGTCAGTTAGAAAAAAGCCATGGAAGATATTTCAATAATCACAGAAACAAGATTACTGCATGTACAGAGATGGAAAATTCAACGCTAGCCACTATGGAGGAATCTTTGTGAAGTTGACAGCTTTTGCTGCCAATGGATAAATCAACTTTTATTAGAGAAAAGACATTATCTACATTTATTGCTGACTAGAAGCCTTATATGGACTTTTTTTGTAAAAAAAATTTAAAAACTGAACTTGTGACGTATGGTTTTGATGATTAGACAGGACATATTATAGAAAGAATAATAATATAATGTAACTTTAGAAAGAGAGGTTAAAATATATTTGTACTTATAACTGCTATGCTGTAAAGAATACTGGCGGTACTACAAAATACTTTCTTCCTTTTTCTGATTTTTTCCCTTTTACTGCCCCCCCCTCTGCTTATGTTAACTTTTATCTCCTGGTTCATAAAAATTATGAATTAAAAGAAGGAGAGGACCCCTCCTTTCTTGCCCCTCCTTCCCTGCACCATTAATTGTGGCATCGAGTTCCCCTAAAAGTAGGTAACAAATGGTAATTGTTAACATGACAAGGATGAAATTATGAAATATGTAGAGGATAACAACTGATGCTGAATATTTTTGTCTGGCTCAACTTTTCTTTTAGCCACAATACCAGCCGCATCATCAAAAAGTATGCATTTCTCTACTCTGAAAAGAGACTGCAACCCCTTACTGTAAGCCAAGATATCACACCTCAAAGATATGCAGGATGCTCAACCCAGTCAGTGGAACCTATTGCCACACTATGATTATTGAATTACAGCATCTTTTTCTATGAAAAAAGATCATACAGTATGGATATTTTATTGAAACTACCTCTCATTCTTCCACCCATGGAAACAACAATAAATTTCCTGTATACTTAGAAACCCTCTCCTGTTTTGGATCCCATTCTACAAGCAAACTGATATGGCCTCATACACTTTCATTTGACCTCCTTACTAAAACAAACATGAATTCAGGTTTTGGAATTGTTGGGGATGGTGTGGCCTTTCAGCTGTTTAAAAGTGGTTGCTAGACCGATGCCCCAGAAATGCATGTGTGACTTTATGTACTAAGAGTATTTTCATATGGCGATTTCTCAGTTTTCCTCATTCAGTAGCTAAGCCGATTTATATTCAGCTCAGCTGCAGCCTATTTGGATATACAATAAAAGTTGATTTGTGACAGTGCTTGGTTTATCCCACTTTCCAGACTTCATTAGCCCAAACAGGTGTATATCTCAAAAATCCAAAGGGCTTAATAGATTTTCAGCTCCCCCCCCCAGGAATTGCTAAATTCTTTCCAATATGGTCAAACAGATGCATGCAACATTAAAATAGGATATGAATGGGGCAATGATAATGCAAGCATTTTTCTTTATTTTTCTTTGGTCTGCAATGGCAAGAAGATTTTTGTGCACTGGGACTTGTAGCAGCTTGGATGGAGCAAGATTCAATAAAACACTTTTCTTGATTTTGGCTTATATGTAAAATGATCATAGCTACTGTTTGTGGTTTAAGGATTAGTATGTTGAGTGAACCCAGTCTGTTGTAATTAAATAAACCAGGGTTAATTAAACATTTGTTTAATACAGTATTAAACCAAATCACAATTCCAGAGGTTAGGAAAGTGCCTCTCCTATGCTGATAATTCTTACCTAATGAACGAATGAAGCATTACATTAACTTCCAATATCTACACTTATGTAAAAAAATCCAGGTTAATCTCACTTGGTCTAGGTTTATTCTTGACAACACATGAAAGGGAACCTAAGAGTAATACAAATCTGTTGTAGTTTCATTCATAATGAAACATGAAAGATGGACTGGGTGGAACAGCACTAGATAGATAAGAGTTAACAAGAATTTTACATATAAAAAACAGAGTTGCTGCCATTTTCTCTCACTCTAGAGTCTAATTCAATTTCCTGAATATCTTTCTCACATTATATGCCTTCTTCCCCCCCCCCCCTTACCCACTTCCTCCCTTTGTGGCTCCCCTGGAAAACAGGGTAATGAGAACATGTCTAAAATTATTGTGGTTATAATAAAGGGAAAATGGTGGGCATGTTATTTGCAATTAATTGTCCCCTATTTGCTTTCACAATTAGCTGATCAGAAGGGATTCATTCTTATCACAAGTTGGAACTGATTTCCTGGATCAGTTTTTCTCCTTGGATGATGTCCAAATATAAACCCCAGACCTATTATCCGTAAGTGGCATTTGATCAAGATGCAAGTTATTGGTGAGCCAAGAAATAATTCATGCCAAAGTGCATGAATGAGTACTTATGTTCTAATACTGCCAAAGCTCAACAGTTTCTGAAGGACAGAAATCCAGAATTATCCCAATTCTGAATTCAATACATACAATTTTAAAACACTGCTCAATTAATCCTGAGACTGGCCATCTTGTTAGGCACTGAACAGTGTAAGTAGCTACTTCAACATACAGATGTCTTGTAAATGCATATATTTCAGAATTGGGTTTTACCTTAATCAGTATGTGGAAGCAAGGAATTTTTTTTAAGAGTAATACAGCTTAAAATAGTAATTTCCTAGCCTCCCTTTTTATATGTATTCTCTATACATAGTCTTACTTGGTTCCCGTTATGCAGAAGGTTATCTTTACATCGCAGTTTCCTTTCCAAGTCTTGAATGAGGGCGTCTTTCGTTCCTTGTATCTCTTTGTCGGAGGTCTTTGGTACTGGTTTAAGGCTATCAGTTTGCGGGTTGTACATAGGCTTTGAATAACTGCTAATTAAAGGAAAACAAGGGTGATCTTGTAATTATTAAATAGAGCTGAGTATAAAAGATATGCTATTGAAGATAACTCTATTGTAAATCTATATTGTAGCTGATGTCCAAAGGAGAAACCCATCAGTGCCACATGTATGGAGTCTGCTTATATGCTGCCTACGGTGTAAAATTAAAAATATGGTCCTAGAAGAGGTGAAACATACATGATTATTAGGTTGTAAAATTCTAACTGACCAACTAAAATTTTTCTGTGGGATCTTTCAACTGAGGTTATAAATTACAAAATATGAGATACATAGTGTGGTGCTTCAATGGAAATATTACTAATGTTTGATCATTTTTCTGCTTTTGAGGACCAAGAACAATCATTTAAGAAAAAACAAACTCAGATGTTTGTTTGCAATTCTTGCTGTCAAATAACAAAATAAGTTTCCTTTCCCCTTTAAAAAGTCTACTCTGCTGAGAGTGAGTGATGAAAGTTAAATCAGTAGGGCAGCTATGAGAATCATTGCCTCCAAAGTTTGCTGTATTCTGAATTACTCCCAGAATGCCTGAGTAGTGACATTTGCTACTAGAAGCAGAATTTTTCCACTTAATCCTAACCTTTTCAAACAATGCATATTAGGGGAAAATGGTGGTCTCAGATCTTTATCAGTTACTATTAACACTCTAGCTTATATACAAAAATTAAGCATTACATAATCTATATTTACATTAAGCCTTAATGAAGCTAGCAACCTCAGTTAATTTCTTTTTAACAGTTAATTTGCTTTTATGCAGCTATACACTATCGGTGTGTAAAAGCAAATTAATGGTTAGCAAATTACTATTAACAGCAGTTTGATAATACAATCCCATGTTTGCTTACTATTTTGCAATGTCAAATCATGATGTATTATTTACTTATTATCAATTCCCCTATCTAGTTAGTTATATCTCACTTATTGTCATGGGGCTTAATTCCAGATAAGATCATGATTCCATGTTCTAGATTAATTAGGATTTCTTGCCTCACAAAATGATTTTTAAATTTTTAATTTGAATTTAACAATTTTATTTAAAAATATTTTATGCTTGCATTACAGGGTGTTCAATGCAAATAACGGCTAAATGTTTAATAATTTCATATAAAACTTTTTTTTTGAAAAACTTTAGTTTTTAACATTATGGCTAAGTAGTTCAGAAATATATAACTCGTGTATGCAAATTTTCTAAACAAAATTATAGCTGACATTGCTGGTCCTTAGCTTTCTTTATTTTCAATATTAGGAAACATTTTCTCTTGGATCGTAGGGCCTTCAGATTTTTATGCAGAATATGGATGCTGTTTTCTTTGTATGCATAGATTTTTGGGTGGATACACCTGACTATTTTGTGCTCTAAGAAATCAGGAAGGGAGCTGTCACTTATTTTCAGAAAACTGTATACCAATATTTACCTAGCTTTTTTAAGAAAGTTTTTTTTAAAAAAATTAACATTCCAAAAAAGAAGAAACACCTTGTATTTTTCTATTTTTCAGTGTAAGATTCATTATATAGGGGCAAAAGTACAGTGTAGAAAAGTAGGATCTAGCCTTCACTGATATCAGATGTATTTTCCATTCAGGGCTGGATTGTACCCAACTATGCCATTTGTTCCAGATCAGTTGCTTAGTGCCTAGATAAATAGAACTAAAGTAGGAAATGCTCAAAGTAAAAGATTAAAACTGAATTAATTAACAGTACTGAAAACTTTCTGTCAGATGTATTGACCACAGTTCATTCTAGCCAGAATGGTTAACGATGACAGCAGCAACTGTAAGCCAACTCATCAACTTTGAAAAAAGCTGCACTAGTGAACATACCCAACAGCAGCAGCATTTGCAGAACAAATATAATCATAGTTACCTTAATCATGGTTTACTCAACTCAATTTTCTGGATTTACATGATACATGGGTTGGATTTCCACAACACACTAAACTAAAATGTGGTTGACAATTTCATACACTGCAAATATACCTAGTGATAACTGTAAAACCTTCTACAGTAAAATAGTGTTTATTTCCAAATAAGATCCTTAAATTAATTGGTGAAATTGTGCTAAAGCTATGTATTACACCTAGGATAAAAATAGGATAAATAATAATTAAATGAACTGAAATAAAATTAAAAAGAATGAACATTTGCCTGAAATCTGTTCATTTTTTCATGAAATAAATCCTTAATGTCAACTAGATTAGAGCATCATTTTCCAGAATTGGATTTCATTTTCAGGGCTTGTTTAAATAGGATGGAATTCTGCCTTTAGTTTCATTTTTCAGTCACCACTGCTTGCATGAAACTTTGGAAACTTCCGTACATTTTTCAAAAGTTGGCATTTGGAACAAAACAAATCTTGCACAATTAACAGTGGTTATAGTTTCCATTCCTGAGTTTCCCCTTCTAATTCCCAACTCTGCATTCAACATTTACATGCAGTACAGCTCACTCACAACAAGAGCACAGCATTCAGATTTTCCTGAATGCACCTACAAACAGTTCAAGGCAAGCGAAAGAGCATACTTACTTTGAGTCCACTGAGGAAGGACCTTGGCTATTATTATAATCAAAGTGAGAGGGCAACACAGAACAAAGGAATGCTGCAGGGGACTGGTTATGCATGGATGAAATTCTCTGCCCAGATGATGAGCTAGCAGGAGACTGTACAGATGCGGGTGTTACGGGAAATGAAGCGCTATATGAAGGCGAAGAGAGTGAGATTGGCGAGCTCAGCGATGAAGAGGAAGTAAATTTCTTCTCATTAGGATTACAAGGCTGGATTAAAATGGAAGACTGCTTGGTCTGCCTGCTCAGAAGTGTAGCAGAGGTCTCTGATCCTGGAGGCTGTGGCTTCCCTTGATATGTATTTTGAGACTGGATAAAGTGTTTTGGACGCTCATAATTAAACATGCTGGGTTGGTACATAGAGGACACAGATGGGAGATTACTGACACTCATGGGGAAGCTTTCACAATTGTCCTGCGTTTTAGAAGGTGAAAATAGACTGGGTTGGTGGTTGGAAAGAATGAGACGATAAATTTTGTGGCCTTTCTTGGCAGGGATCCTAGGTAGGACAGAATCCCTGCCTCAGCAAGGAGTAGCTGTCTCGATGAAGATAATCCCTTTAGGAAAACAATACAAATAAGAATACAAATAAATGGCCATGCAACATTATATAGACAATCAAATTAGAAGGGAACCAATGGTCAAATGATAACATTAGCCATTTTCCTCAGGAACAAGGTGTTTTGTACATAGAGTATCCTTGAAATTTGTCTATCTTATCCTTTCACCCCCATAATTTGAATAATTTCCTCATAAACATGCTGAAATATTCTAGGAATATTCATAGGCACTTTAAAAGTGTTCAATTCACGTAAGTGATTTTAATACCCACTATCCCCATATGTAGAATATGCAATTTATTTTTATAATGGTTTTCACTGCAACCCCCACCCACCCATGCAAATTACAGGGCAATTAAAACATATATTAAACTCTTTCTCTGAAATCACTGGAAAGCCATACACTATTTTTGCAAAGTTGTCTAATTATGATTTAAAGATACAACTCAATCATTTAAGGATTCAATGCAGTCTTTACTTCAAGACCTATTAATCCATGTAAAGCCTTTCTACAGTAAATAATTAAAAATTATCACAAGATTTTAAATTGTATCAGTGAACCCAATGCACCTCACCTAAAACAATGTATTCCAATCAAAAACTATGCAGTACCAATACATTATGGCAAAGATATGTTCCTTGCTAATACTGCTAAGCTTCCACCAACCAAATAAAATTAACACAGCTGTGTTATGTACCCCAAGATCAATAGGATGATCATATTTTCCCTCTCTGGACTATGGTCAAATTCCTTGCAATGGAAAATATAGTATACATATAATTCTAATCAGATCTTAGTACCAAAGATCTGTCAAACTCTATCTCAATTTTTTGACCAACTTTTATAATATTTTTGAAAGTAATAAGAAAGAGTATAAGGCAGATTTTTAATTAAAATAAAGCACAAAGATAAAGCTCAGGTAGAAAATTATTTTCACTGTCTAGACAAGCAGCATTTTGCTTCAATTAGGATTAAAAGAATAGAATATTTGCAGATGCAGTTAGCAAGAAATCTGACTATAAGTGAAGTAATTCTAATTACTGTGTTCATTGAATATTGCTATATCATGATCGCTACCACATGTGCCTGTCAAGTCATTTTCCATACACAAACCCCACTCTTTAGTTGGGTATTGTCGGATTGCAGCTATTAAATTATACAGATTTATACAGTAAATAAATTATACAGATTTCTTTCTTTTAAAAACAATTAAATGTTCAGTTAATTCGAACAAAAAAAGTAATAGTTCAAATACTCAGCTGTGTGGAAAATTTCCCTCTCCATGTAACTACACGGAGCAAACTACATTTTTTTAAAAAAAAAAGTGTAAAGAAACTTTGGGAAGAAGTAAATTGAAGAGAAACCGCAGTTTTAAAAAGTGCCTATTCCTTCTTTCCCACTTCAAATCCCTCCAATATCTATTTTTCCTCTCCAGAATTTCGTATCAGCTGTTTTGCTGCTATATATGCATCCAGTATATTGCCTTCCTTTCATAGGAAGAGCCTAAACTAGGTTCCATGAGGTCATGCATTCCTCAGACAGATCAAATTATTCGGCTTTTTTTAAACGTATGATTAAAGAAGCCCTTCATTTTGACTTTCCATACAACGCATGATAAATGTCCTTATCAACGGTTAAGTATTATTATCTTAGACTTTCTAAAGTTAACCCTGAAACAAACGCAGCAACTGGTGCAGCAACCCGTAAAGAACCTTCTGGGAAAATGCTTCAAGTGAGCGCGAACAACAGCTTGCACCTTTTTAACAGTCACCCTCCCTCTTTCAAATAAAAGCCCGCCACTACAATAGTTTCACACGGAGCTCGTAAGAAACAAAACACCTTCCCTTCCTTGCCACCCAGTCGAGAATCTACCCAGTCCCTGACAAGAGCCGCCAACTTTCCAAACTTGGACCCTGAATGCATTTCCTGCGCGACTTAACTCTGAAATGCAAAAATTCGGTCACGACCTGGTGCAACGACTTAACGTACTTCTTAAAAGTCAATTAAAAGCCACGTTTGCCCGACCACTTTCCTCCGTTCCCTGGGCCAAATGTCCCGCGTGACCTTTCAATTACCAC
Organism: Pareas carinatus; assembly: GCA_032468095.1. Classification (NCBI taxonomy): domain Eukaryota; kingdom Metazoa; phylum Chordata; class Lepidosauria; order Squamata; family Pareidae; genus Pareas; species Pareas carinatus. The sequence continues at coordinate 222,278 of JANHFO010009769.1, read as the reverse complement.
CCACGCGAGACAGGTTCGCAAAAGCGGCTCGGCCACCTCAGTCGAGCCCTCCCGGCCCGTAACGCGCGCAAGCCGGCAAGCTAGCAGTCCACCACCTGCGCTCCTTTAAAGAACCAGCCCCGTCACAGCAAAGCTGGGCTTTCCCTGAAAGTACAGCTCCTAAAAGAGAAATTGCACCGAGGCGAGCCGAAACGAGGGGTGGAGGGAGGAAGAATTTACCTATAAGCGAAGGGAAGGGATTACCTGAGGGCCTAGGAAGCGGTGTTGCGAAGGGAAACCAGCCATTCGCTAACAAAGACTACCACCATAGCACCTCTCTACTTAAGTTTTAATAGGAGCGCGGACGATTAGCCCTTGCCAGGGAATGACATCGGAGGTATTCGCTCGGCCAGCCACCCGGCTAAAGTTGTCAAAATAAGAGCTTCCCACCCCTCCTTTCTCCACCCCGCCCATCCAAACTAGCGCCGGGTGGAAAGAGACGCGCTGCTGCTGTGGGAGGCGTGCGGGTTTTGCGTATGTTGAGAAACGCGCAGCTAAATGAGCGGCGTTTCCAGATAGTTCAAGACAGCTCGGTAACCCAGATTGTCCAGCTTAAATTCGGCGCGGTTGACTCTTTTAGGCGAAAAAGGGGTTGTAATCGGAGCTACTCTTGAAACTCTCCTCGGCCGGGCGCCTGCAGTAGTAGCGTGGCGGGAGTTAAACGGAACTGGGTTGTCCGGATCTAGGTATTAATATGCTGTAAATAAGCCATTTTCGGGCAAGCATCGTTGCTTGGCTGGGGGAACCTTTAAAAGCTTGGAACAACTTGCCTCCAGAAGTTGTAAATGCTTCAACACTGGAGGTTTTTAAGAAGAGATTGGGCAATCATCTGTCTGAAATAGTATACAGTTTCTTGTCTGAGCAGGGGGTTGAACTAGAAGATCTCTAAAGTCCCTTCCAACAATTATTCTAATTCTTTATTCTAACTGTTATCTTCTCTGGCGACACTGCTCTGAATCCATCGAATTGCGGGGACAGCCCACATTTCCCTGCCAGCCTGGCGAAAAGTGCCTGCCACTGACTTCCTTCGAAACCACGATTTGGATCTAGAAGCTTGCAAGCCGCCACTCACGATAGAACTTGTTCTGAACGCCCCCGTAGTTTAGATAATAAGGAGTTAACTCTGCAGGCGAGCGGCTTTGTGCTTAGGAAACAGGTGGCGAGGAACTCGAGTTTATTGCGCTTGCGGAGTGGCGGGAACGCGGGGAGGAAGGAGAGACATAAGAGCCTTAGAGATATGCAGCAAGGGATAAAAAGTTGGACTCGCATATCTAGAAAAGTGCAGCCTCTTCGAGTTGGAAAGTGGTATTAGGGACACTAAAATGAAACCGTATTCCAGCTCAAAGGGACTTTGATTCTGAAGCAAACGCAAGCAGCGCTTCTGTAGCGCCCGATCATATTTCTTTATTTCCAACTAGCCTGCTGGCGCCCCTTTTGTTGAAGTGCCCCCCGTTTTGACTCTTGAAAAGAGCACAGCGAGCTGGTGGACTCAAGAAGTAGCTACCGACACACATCACAGCCGAGGAGGCAAAAGAATAGAGTACTCAAGTTCACACAAACATAGTTACATGCTCAAAGTAAGATTGATATGCTGTATGGGTCAATAGTGACTTCACTTTTTTTCATCCCAGAGAAAACCTGGTGTGACCTATTAGTGAAATCTTACTTCAGTTTATTATCCTTCAGATATGTAATACTGTACTTCCCAGCTTCTGGCTAGAGCTCTTAACCAACAGCTTGGGGAAGGATAGATTCATTCTTAGGTCCAATTTCCAGAGAGCTGTGTTGATGTAAAGAGTTTTGTGTCATCTTTTCTATAAATCATTAAGTTTGTCTTTAAAATTCCTCAATACGGTATCCATTTTCCAACAGTATATGATACAATACAGAGTAGTCCTTGACTTAAAACCATTCATTTAGTGATCAAACTTACAATGAAACTCAAAAAAGTGATTTAGGATGGTTTTTCACACTTACAACGGTTACAGCATCTCCATAGTCACATGGTCAAAATTTAGGTACTTGGAAACTGGCATGTCTTTATGGCAGTTGTATTGTCCTGTGATCACGTGATCACCATTTGTAGCCTTCCCAGCTTGCTTCCGACAAGCAAAGTCAATGGGAGAAGCCAGATAACTGCAGGGTTTTGCTTAACTACTGGCAAAAAAGGTCCTAAAATGAGTCAAAACTCAATTAGCTTTAGCAACAGAAATTTTGGGCTCAATTGTTATAAATTGAGCAACTAAGAAACTTTTTATAAGGTTTTTAAGCTTGTGATGCCTTTTGTTGATTTTATTTTTCCATAGAATATATACATTTATTCAGTTTTATCAGCTTTTACATCCTGCCTGGATTTGTACAATGTTCCCTCTTTCTATTTACTTTTATATATTTTTTTTAAAATTCGGTGCTACCCTTAAAAGGCAGATTTCCCCAAGTAGTTTACAAAACACAATAAAACAATAAACCAATCCAATATATAATAAAGTACAATACTTGAAGTATATAACATTAAAATAATAAAACCCAGATAAATTTCCTGAATAGTAGTAATACATTAAAAATGAACACATGGATTAAAATACCTGAGAAAATACTATAAAGACATCTTTTACCTCTGAAGATGATTTCAGGCAATGAGAACTTCCAAGAAAAAGGACATTCTATTCCCATTTCAGATTGTGACAGGTCTTACAGATTTAATGCCACCACCATTAATTTGGACCAGAAACAAAATGGAAACTAGTGAAAATTAGATATATTAAGTGCTGTCAAGTCAGTGCTGCCTTTAAAGACCATACAGAGGATAGAATCTCAGAATTATCTCTTCAGTTTGGCCCTTCCAGTGGTGCCTTCATTGTTATCCTAATCAACTCCATCTATTTTGGCATTAACTATCCTCTTTATTCATAATCTGCACCTCAATAACTGTCTGGTTTGGCAATGCAACCAAACAAGATAAACATAGACTAAACATCTTCAGCTAATATTTAAAGGGGCTGGACTAGGGGCTGGACTAGGGATTGCAACATCTAACATATACTCCTCCCTAGCTAGTTTGCTGACGGAAGAGAACCTCCTGG